>JASBQG010000032.1:136717-149776 GCA_030264915.1 Desmognathus orestes
AATTAAATAAATAGAGGATATATTAATAAAAAAAGGTAGAATAATATAAATATAGAAGAGGCTGGAAGAAATAAGCTTAAGGCTTAAATTAAATAAATAGAGGATATATTAATAAAAAAAGGTAGAATAATATAAATATAGAAGAGGCTGGAAGAAATAAGCTCAAGGCTTAAATTAGATAAGTTGTATGCTGTTTATGGGAAATTATAATTTTCCGTTTTTGGTTTACAAGACCAATGTTTTTTCTAAACTACGTAAGCATCATTTTATTAGTTTATTTTCTATAATTCCTGTGGTGGGAGTAAAAAATATAAATAATAAAAAATATAAAATTGATGCTATTTGACCAATTTCAATGAATGGAGGTTCTACTGGTTGTCCACCAATTCAGGTTAAGATTAATGTATTTGCAATTAATAATCAAAATATAATTTGTGTAGTGGGTCGAAATACGAGGCTTCGGTGTTTTGAGGTGTGTAAGGTTGGAATAATTATTAAAATAAAAATAGAAAATGTTAATGCAATTACTCCTCCTAGTTTGTTTGGGATTGAGCGAAGAATTGCGTAGGCAAAAAGAAAATATCACTCTGGTTGAATATGTGGTGGGGTAACTAATGGGTTAGCGGGGGTAAAGTTTTCTGGATCTCCTAATAAGTTGGGAAATAATAGTGATAATAATATTAATAATATTAATATAATTAAGAATCCAAATATATCTTTATATGAAAAATATGGATGAAATGGAATTTTATCTCCATTTGAGTTAAATCCTGTGGGATTATTTGATCCTGTTTCATGAAGAAATAGGAGATGTACAATAGTAATTCCTAAAACAATAAATGGTAAAATAAAGTGGAAGGCAAAAAATCGAGTGAGAGTAGCTTTATCTACTGAAAATCCACCCCAAATTCATTGAACTAACGTGTCTCCTAAATAAGGGATTGCTGAGAGAAGATTTGTAATTACAGTGGCTCCTCAGAATGATATTTGGCCTCATGGAAGTACATATCCTACAAATGCAGTTGCTATAATGAGAAATAGTAAGATTACCCCAATATTTCATGTTTCTTTATATATATATGATCCATAATAGATTCCTCGTCCGATGTGTATATATATACAGATAAAGAAAAAGGATGCTCCGTTTGCGTGAATATTTCGTATTATTCATCCATAATCTACGTCACGGCAGATATGTGCTACTGATGAGAATGCTGAAATAGTGTCTGCTGTGTAATGTATAGCTAAAAATAATCCTGTAGTAATTTGTAAAATTAAACAAATTCCAAGTAAAGATCCAAAATTTCATAGATATGATAAATTTGAGGGGGCAGGGAGATCAATAAAAGAGTTATTAATGATTTTTAAAAGTGGGTGCGTTTTTCGTATGGTGTGGGTCATTAGTTTTTATAGTTGAATACAACATTGATTTTTCAGATCATAAGTTTTGGTTAAAGTCCAAATAAGAATTATGATTTATATAAGTTTTTTAGGTTTAATTGGATTAATTATTGGGTTTATTGCTGTGGCTTCTAACCCATCTCCCTATTATGCGGCTTTAGGTTTAGTATTAAGTGCAGTTTGTGGGTGTTGAGTTTTGGTTGATTTTGGTATTTCATTTTTATCTCTTGTATTACTATTAATTTATTTAGGAGGAATATTAGTGGTGTTTGCTTATTCTGCTTCATTAGCAGCTGAGCTTTATCCGGAAGCTTGAGGAAATTGATCAATTTTTGTATATATTATTGTTTATTCAATTGCAGTTTTAATGTGTTACTTGATGGTGTGTAATGTTCACGATTACGAAAGCTTGTTTTCAGGGGAGGGAATTGGGTTTAATATAACAATATTTGATTATGGTGGGGTGGGGTTAATATATAGTTCTGGTATTTTTTTTTTAATAGTTTCTGGGTGAGCTCTTCTTTTAACTTTATTTGTGGTATTAGAAATTACTCGTGGGGTGTCACGGGGTTCTTTACGAGCCGTTAGGATATAATGATTATGATAAGTAAGGTAGAAATAAAAAATACTAATATATAAGTTTTAATTATACCCGTTTGAAATATTGTAGTGGTTTTGATATGTGGCAGTTGTTGATTAAAAATACCTTTAGGTCCAGATTTTTCATATCATATTGAATCTGTAATTATTGTAGCTAAATTTTGTCCAATTAATATTTTTAGTGTAGGTGAAAAGCGGTGAACAGTGTATGGGAAGAATGCTAATATATTTGAGAATATATAAGATTTAGTTTTTGATGTTGAATTTGATATTAAATTTAATAAATCTATTGCTAGTATTAATCCTATAAAGGTAATCATTAGCGCTAGTATTTTTAGTATAAGTGGTATTGTTATAATTTGTGGTTTTATTGGTGATAAATTAATAATAATAATTAATCCTGCTATAATGCTTCCTCAAGCTAAGCGTTTGATTGGATTTAGTAATATTTTATTATTTTCATTAATATAATTTATTGAGTTAAGTCGCGGGGTGTTTATTGATGAGAAGAAGATAATTCGAAAACTATAAACAGCGGTAAAAGAAGTTGCAATTAGTGTAATAGTTAATGACCAGCAATTAAGATTTGAATTGTTTATTGCTTCAATAATTGAATCTTTAGAAAAAAATCCGGATAGAAATGGTATTCCTATTAATGCTAGGCTACCAATAGTTAAACAAGTTGTTGTTATTGGAAGTGCTTTTTGTAGACCTCCTATTTTTCGAATATCTTGTTCATTATTAAGATTATGAATAATGGAGCCCGAACATAAAAATAATATTGCTTTAAAGAAAGCGTGAGTGCAGACATGAAAGAATGCTAATTGCGGCTGATTAAGTCCAATTGTGACTATTATTAATCCTAGTTGGCTTGACGTTGAGAACGCTACAATTTTTTTAATATCATTTTGAGTTAGTGCACATGTAGCTGTAAATACAGTAGTTAAGGCTCCTAGACAAAGACAAATTGTTAAAGAGGTAGGACTTTGTTCTAGTATTGGTTGAAATCGAATTAAGAGAAAAATACCTGCTACAACTATTGTGCTCGAGTGTAATAAGGCTGAAACAGGAGTTGGACCTTCTATAGCTGCTGGTAGTCATGGATGGAGTCCAAATTGAGCAGATTTCCCAGTTGCCGCTAAAATTAAGCCTAGTGTTGGAATTAATGATTTATTTTCTAATATAAATGTTTGTTGAATTTCCCATGAATTAATGTTAGTTGCTAATCATACTATAGTAATAATTAATCCAATATCTCCAATTCGATTATATATTACTGCTTGTATTGCGGCAGTATTAGCATCTGCTCGTGAATATCATCATCCAATTAGAAGAAAAGATATAATTCCAACTCCTTCTCACCCAATAAATAATTGAAAGAAATTATTGGCTGTTACTAAAATTATTATTGATATTAAAAATATTAATAAATATATAAAAAATTTATTAATTATTGGGTCAGAGTGTATATATCAAATAGCGAATTCTAGGATTGATCAGGTGACAAATAAGGCTGTAGGTAAGAATACAATTGAGTACTGATCAAGTTTAATATTTGAGCAAATGCTTAAATTATTAATTAATATAAAATTAAAGCTGGTGATCGTTGATTCTATTCCTTTATTTATAAATATTATTAAAGGTAATATGCTGATTATAAAGGATATTTTAACAGATGTTTTAACAATAATATGTCAGTTATTTAAAGGTTTAATAATTAGTGGTATAAAGAGGAGAAATAATGATAAAATAATAGAAGAGTTAAAGATTAATATAAAATCCATTACTTTTACTTGGATTTGCACCAAGAATTTTAATGTCTAAGATCAGTGGATTGCTATTATCCTTTAAAAGTTGAGTAGATCGTGGAATTTAACCTCGTATAGATAATTAGCAGTTTCCTGTGTTTCTTTACTCTTCTCGGTTTATAGAAAGGATTTCACTTTCATTTCTAGAATCACAATCTAGTAGTTTTAATTAAATTATATATACATAAGCTGCCTGAAATTAACTCTGGTTTTAGCATTAATAATAATATTGGTAATAAATGTATGGTTATTAAACAGTGTTCTCGTGTATAGGTTGGGGGTATATATTTTAAATGTTTAGATAAATATCCTCGTTGGGTTATAATAAATATATATAATGTGTAAGCGGCTGTAATAATTGTTCCTAATCCTATAATTAAAATAGTTCATGGTGATCAATTAAATAATGATGTTATAATTATTAATTCTCCTCATAAGTTAGGGGTGGGTGGAAGAGCTATATTAAATAAATTTGATAATAATCATCAAGTTGTTATTAGCGGGAGTATTATTTGTAATCCCCGGGCGAGTAGTATTGTTCGACTATGAGTTCGTTCATAATTTGTGTTTGCTAAACAAAATAAAGCGGATGAAATTAAACCATGTGAGATTATTAAAATAGTAGCTCCTATAAAGCTTCAAGGGGTTTGAATAAGTGCAGCGGCTACTACAAGCCCTATATGGCTTACTGAAGAATATGCGATTAAAGATTTAAGATCAGTTTGTCGTATACAAATTAGCCCGGTCATTAAGATGCCTCATAGAGCTAAAATAATAAATGGATAAGAAAGCTCTGTTAATGGATTAAATATTAACGTAATTCGGATAATTCCATAACCGCCTAGTTTTAGTAATACTGCGGCGAGAATTATTGAACCTGCTACTGGAGCTTCTACATGAGCTTTAGGTAATCATAGGTGGGCCCCATATAGTGGTATTTTAACTATAAATGCTATTAAACATGCTAGTCAAAGAATTTTATTTATAGTTGTTATTATTGATATTTGAGATAAATTAATTAAAAATTCTATATGGAGGGAATTTGTTGAATTATATAATAAAAGAAGGGCGATTAATAGTGGTAATGAGCCAGCCAAGGTGTAAAATAAAAAATATGTTCCTGCATTTAGACGCTCTGTTTGGTTTCCTCATCGAGTAATAATAATTAGTGTTGGAATTAAGGTTATCTCAAATGAAATATAAAATAAGATTAATTCTGTTGAAGAAAATGCTAAGATGAGTGCTAGTTGTAAAATTATAAATATTGAAATATATATTTGTTGACGATATTTTGGGTTATATTTTAGGTGATTTTGGCTAGCTAAAATTATTAATGGGAGGAGTCAACAGGTTAAAACTAATAAAGGTGAAGAAATTTGATCTAAACCTATATATTTATTTAATGTAGTTATTATTTCAAATGGAAGTATTAGAAGTATAAGACTAATAACGGCAATAAGTAAACTATTAATGATGGTATTAAATCATAATCATTTTTTAGATGACAATCAAATTATAGGAATTATTATTATTGTAGGTATAATAATTTTTAGCATTGCAATAAGTTAAGATTTTTTAAATGGTCTGTGCCATGTGTTCGGGTAGTTGCTACTATTAAAGACAGCCCAGTACTTGCTTCACAGGCAGAGAAGGTTAATATAAATATTGGAAGTGAAAAGTATATTGTGTTTTCCAGTTGTTTTGTTCAAAGAGATATCATTAAAAATAATGCTAATATTATTCCTTCTAGACATAGTAAGGCTGAGAGTAGATGAATACGTTGAATAATTAATCCTGAAATGCTAATTAAAAATGTTGAATATAATGTAAATAAGATTGGGGACATAAAGTATTTCTGAATATATCAGAATCTATTGAGTCGAAATCAATAATCTTTTTAGACTAAATACTTATTCTGCTCATTCTAGACCTCCTTGTATTCATTCATAAATTAGGCCTAATGTTAATAAAAGAAGAATTATAATAGATCAAATTAATATATTTATTGGAAATATTTGAGTAGCTCATGGGGTTGGAAGTAGTAGAGCAATTTCTAAATCAAATAAAAGAAATAGAATTGCGACTAAAAAAAATCGAATAGAGAATGGAAGACGTGCAGATCCTAGGGGATCAAATCCGCATTCATATGGAGATAATTTTTCTGCATCTGGGTTATTAATTGGTAATCAAAACCCAATAATAATTAAAGTAATTGAAATAATTATAGTAATAGTTATTATAAATATAATAATCATTGTCTTTTCTCAGATTGAACTAAGATCTAATAATTGGAAGTCATTTATATTTTATACTAAAAAGACATGATCCTCATCAATAAATTGACACATATAAGAATAATCAAACAACATCTACAAAATGTCAATATCAGGCAGCTGCTTCGAAGCCAAAGTGGTGATTAGATGTAAAATGAAAATTAATTTGACGTATAAGACAGGTTAATAAAAATAAGGAGCCAATAATTACATGTAATCCATGAAATCCTGTTGCTACAAAAAAAGTTGACCCATAGACTCCGTCTGCGACAGAAAATGGAGCTTCATAATATTCAGCTGCTTGAAGTGCGGTAAAATATAGGCCAAGTAAAATTGTTAATAATAGAGACTGAATAGTTTCTTTACGATTATTTATTATAATACTGTGGTGAGTTCATGTTACAGTTACACCAGATGCTAATAAAACTGCTGTATTTAATAGTGGAACTTCAAATGGATCTAATGGAATAACTCCAGCTGGTGGTCAACATTCTCCTAATTCTGGAGTTGGTGCTAAACTAGAGTTGTAGAATGCTCAGAAGAAGCCAAAGAAAAATAATACTTCCGAAGTAATAAATAAAATTATACCATAACGAAGTCCTTTTTGTACAGGAGTTGTGTGATGTCCTTGAAATGTGCTTTCTCGCACAATATCTCGTCATCATTGAATTATTGTTAAAATTATAATAACTAGTCCTAAGTTTATTAATGATATATATCCAAAGTGGAATCATATTGCTAGACCAGATGTTAATAATAATGCTGCAATAGCTCCTGTAAGTGGTCAGGGGCTTGGATTAACTATATGAAAAGCGTGGGCTTGGTGTGTCATTAAACATTTTCTTGTAAATAAAGACTTAATAATAATACAAAGACATATGCTTGAATTATGGCTACAGCGATTTCTAGTAGCGTAAGTAAAAATAAAATTATTGCTGTAAGGATTGCAATTGTTGGTATTAATGGTATAAGTACAAATACTGCTGTAGAAATTAATTGAATTAGTAAGTGTCCTGCAGTTAAATTAGCAGTTAATCGTACGCCAAGCGCTAATGGTCGAATAAATAAACTAATTGTTTCAATTAAGACAAGAATTGGAATTAATAGAGAAGGTGTGCCCTCTGGTAATAGGTGTCCTAAGGTTATAGTGGGTTGATTTCGTAATCCAATAATAAGAGTAGCTAATCATAATGGAATTGCCAATCCTAAATTTATAGATAATTGTGTTGTTGGTGTAAATGTGTATGGTAATAATCCAAGCAAATTTATTGATATAATAAATAATATTAAAGAGGTTAAAATAAGTGCTCATTTATGTCCTTTTAAATTAATTGGATTAAATAGTTGTTTTGTAATTATATATATAAATCAAATTTGTATAGATGAAAGGCGATTAATTAATCATTTATTTGTTAGTTTTGGAAATAATAATAAGGGCAGAATTATGGAAAATACAGTTAATGGAATACCTATTAATGTTGGGCTTATAAATTGGTCAAAAAGGCTTAAATTCATAGTCAATTTCAGGATTGAGGTTTATTTTTATTAATATTTTGTATTGTTGGTTTATTTAATATTTTAAAATTATCAATTTTATATATTAAAATAATTAAATAAATTAATCATGATATAATAAAAATTATAAATCACGGATTAGGGTTAAGTTGTGGCATATCATTAAGGGTGATTGAGAGCACCGAACTACAGCTTAAAAGGCTGTTGCTTATTCATGAAAGCTTCTTAATGAAACTTCTAGTATATGAGAGGTTCAAGCTTGAAAGTAATTTAGTGGGTTTGTTTCTACAACAATTGGTATAAAACTATGATTAGCTCCACAAATTTCAGAACATTGTCCATAAAATATACCTGGTCGTGATGTAATAAAAGTTGCTTGGTTTAGTCGTCCTGGAATAGCATCTGTTTTAATTCCTAAAGATGGGATTGCTCATGAGTGTAGAACATCTTCGGCTGAAATTAATATACGAATTGGAGAATCTATTGGAATAACTATTCGATTATCTACCTCTAACAGGCGGAATTCTCCTGCTAATAAATCTTGTGTGGGTATTATATATGAGTCAAATATAATATTTTCATAATTTATAAATTCATAACTTCAATATCATTGATGTCCAATGGCTTTGATTGTTAAATGGGGATCATTAATTTCATCTATTAAATAAAGAATACGTAAGGATGGAAGAGCAATAACAATAAGAATAATTGCAGGTATAATTGTTCAAACTATTTCAATTTCTTGAGCATCTATTGAATTTGTGTTAGTTAATTTTGTTGATATTATAACTGTAATAATATAAAGTACTAAAGTACTAATTAGGAATACCGCTATTAAAGCATGATCATGAAAATATAATAATTCTTCTATGATGGGAGAGGCTGCGTCCTGAAAGCCTAATTGTGATGAGTGTGCCATATAAGATGTACAAGAATTAAACTAGTAATTAAGTCATGACAAGGCTTTGTAATTATTTTACTAACATCTTAAGGGGGTGGCAGATTGGTTATGTAAATAACTTGAAATTATTATAAGGGGGTTCAATTCCCTCCTCTCTTGTATAAATAATTTGTACATATGATGGTTCTTCAAAAGTATGATAAGGTGGAGGGCATCCATATAATCATTCAATGTTTGTTGAAGAAAATTCTGTATATATAACTTCTCGCTTAGATGCAAAGGCTTCTCAAATAATAAATATCATTATGATAACTGCTAATAGGGAGATTAAGGATCCAATAGAAGATATTGTGTTTCAAAGAGTATATGCATCTGGATAATCTGAATATCGTCGTGGTATACCTGCTAAACCTAAAAAGTGTTGAGGAAAAAAGGTTAAATTTACACCAATAAATATAACTCCGAAGTGAATTTTTGATCATGTAGGGTGAAGTATAAATCCCGAAAATAAAGGGAATCAGTGTACAAATCCCCCCATAATAGCGAATACAGCACCTATTGATAATACATAGTGGAAATGGGCTACTACATAGTAGGTATCATGTAGGACAATATCTAATGAGGAATTAGCTAGAACAATACCAGTTAAACCACCAACTGTAAAAAGAAAAATAAATCCAAGGGCTCATAATATGGCTGCGTCTCACTTAATAGTTCCTCCATGTATTGTTGCTAATCAGCTAAATACTTTTACGCCAGTGGGAATTGCAATAATTATTGTAGCTGAAGTAAAATATGCTCGTGTGTCAACATTAAGGTCGACAGTAAATATATGGTGAGCTCAAACGATAAAGCCTAAAAGGCCAATTGATATTATTGCTCAGACTATGCCTATATATCCAAATGGTTCTTTTTTAGATGAATAATATGTAACAATATGAGAAATTATACCAAATCCGGGTAGAATAAGAATATAGACTTCAGGGTGTCCAAAAAATCAAAATAAATGTTGATATAAGACCGGGTCTCCGCCTCCTGCCGGATCAAAAAATGTGGTATTAAGATTTCGGTCTGTAAGAAGTATTGTAATTCCTGCTGCTAAAACTGGTAGAGATAATAAAAGTAAAATAGCGGTAATTAAAACTGATCAAACAAATAATGGTGTTTGATATTGTGATATTGATGGTGGTTTTATATTAATAGAGGTTGTAATAAAGTTAATAGCGCCTAAAATAGATGATACTCCAGCTAGATGGAGCGAAAAGATAGTTAAATCTACAGAAGCTCCTGCATGAGCCATATTTCCGGCTAAGGGAGGGTATACTGTTCATCCGGTTCCAGCTCCGGCTTCAATACCTGATGAGGCTAATAGGAGGAGAAGTGAAGGAGGCAATAATCAGAAGCTTATATTATTTATACGTGGAAAAGCTATATCTGGTGCTCCAATTATTAGTGGAAGTAATCAATTTCCAAAACCTCCAATTATAATTGGTATTACTATAAAAAAAATTATTACAAACGCATGAGCTGTAACGATTACATTATAAATTTGATCATCTCCTAATAAAGCTCCGGGCTGGCTTAATTCTGCTCGAATTAAAAGGCTAAGAGCAGTTCCAACCATACCGGCTCAGGCACCAAATATTAAATAAAGGGTACCAATATCTTTATGATTTGTTGAATATAGTCATCGAGTGATTATCACAGGTAAAGTGGCCGAATAGGTGTTAAGTTGTAGCCTTAATAATAAAGGTTAAAATCCTTTCTATGCCAGGCCTTGTGGTGTACAGCACATAAAATTGCAAATTTTAAAGAGTAAAAAATGACTTCTACCGGGGCTTCTCCCGCTTTTTCCCCCCCACAAAGCGGGAGAAGTAGATTAAAGCCTAGTTTAGGTATTTAGCTGTTAACTAAAAGATTGTAGGATAAAGCCTTCTAATCTAGTAAGGTTTTATCTTAATTAAAGTGTCTGGGTTGCATTCAGAATATGTAAGATAAAGTCTTGCAAATCTTAGTCAAAGATTAGGAAATTTTAATTCCTGCTTTAAGCTTTGAAGGCTTTTAGTCTAATAACTTAAATCTTTTAAATTATATTTAAAATTAATGGTGTAATTGGTAGTAGTATGGTTGATATAATAATTGTTGTTGATAACATATTTAGTTTTATTTTTAGTCGTCATATTAATTTTGAATTTATTGTAGTGGGCGGGGTAGTCAATGATGTTATATAGGAAAGGCGTAAATAAAAAAATAAGCTTAATAAGGTTGATATTGCTGCGATTGTAGCTAAGGGGATATTTTGTTTAATAATTTCTTCAAGAATTAATCATTTTGGTATAAATCCTGATAGTGGAGGAAGTCCTCCGAGGGATATCAAAATAATAATTATTGTTGAGGTGAGCGATAAATTTTTTATTCATGAAGAAGCTATTTTATTAATATTAGTTGATAAAAATTTTATTATTATTAAAAATATTGATGTTGTTAATAACAAATAAATTATGAGGTTAAGGATTGTTAGGTTTGGATAATATGATATTACAATTATTATTCAGCCCAGATGAGCAATAGAAGAATAAGCTATTATTTTACGGAGCTGAGGTTGATTTAATCCTCCTCATCCGCCAACTAGTAGTGATATTGTTCCTAATAACATAAGTAATGCTGTGTTAATTTCTGAACTTATTTGAATTATTAACACTATTGGTGCAAGTTTTTGTCATGTTGAAAGGATTAAACATGTTATTAGGTCTAGTCCCTGAATAATATCTGGGAGTCATATATGAAATGGAGCTACTGCTAATTTAATTATTAAAGCTGTTATTAATAATAGTAATGGGGTTTGGGTTTGTATATTAATAATTGTTCATTCTCCAGTATATCATGCATTTAATGTTGTTGCAAATAATAATAGGGCGGACGCTATTGATTGAATTAAGAAATATTTAATTGCTGCTTCTGTTGATCGAGGGTGATTTATTTTGGACATAATAGGAATAATTGCTAGTGTATTTAATTCAAGTCCAATTCAGGCTAAAAATCAATGATTACTAATAAAGATAATAATTGTTCCCGCGGATAAACTTGAAATTAATATTGATAAGGCATATGGGCTCATTAATAAAAGAAGGAGTTAACCAACATTTTTGGGGTATGGGCCCAAAAGCTTATTTAGCTTATTTTATTAAAAAATGGTGTAGTGGATGCACTTGAAGTTTTGATCTTCATTGGATAGGTTCAAATCCTTTTTTTTTAGGAGATAAGGGGATTTGAACCTCTATTATTTACTCTATCAAAGTAACCCTTAGCTTTCGGGCATATTTCCTATAGTGTAGGGGGTAATCCTATTATTATAATTGGGAGAGAGAGGTGAAGTATAGTTATTGCAATTGTGATAGGTAAAAAGTTTTTTCATACTAAGTGTATTAGTTGGTCATATCGAAATCGTGGATATGAGGCTCGAACTCATAAAAACATAATTGATAAAGCAGAAGCTTTAATTATTAGATTAACTACTGATAGTTCTGGGTGAAGATGATAAAATGTTGTGCCTAGAAAAAGAACTGTTGATAATACATTTATTATTAGAATATTTGCATATTCTGCTAAAAAAAAAAGAGCAAATGGTCCTCCTGCATATTCAACGTTGAATCCTGATACTAACTCTGATTCTCCTTCTGTTAAATCAAATGGGGCTCGGTTTGTTTCGGCTAGGGTTGAAATAAATCATATGGCAGCTATTGGTCATGCGGGCATCAAAAATCACATTAATTCTTGTGATACATTAAAGTTGAATAATATAAAACTTCCTGTTATTAAAACTAGACATAAAATAATTAATGCTAATGTGACTTCATATGAAATAGTTTGAGCAACTGCTCGGAGGGCTCCAATTAGAGCATATTTAGAATTAGAGGCTCATCCTGATCCTAAAATGGAGTATACAGCTAAGCTTGATAGGGCTAACATAAATAAAATGCTTAAATTTAAATTTGATAAAGTATTTGGGAGTGGTAATGGAATTCAAATGAGTAAAGATAAAATTAAGGCTATTATTGGTATTAATAAAAATATAGTTTGGGAAGAAGTAGAAGGGCGCACCGGTTCTTTAGTAAATAATTTTAATCCATCTGCAATTGGTTGTAATAAGCCTGATGGACCTACAATATTTGGTCCTTTACGAAATTGTATATATCCAAGTACTTTTCGTTCAATTAAGGTTAAAAATGCTACTGCTAATAAGATAGGAATAATATAAAGTAATGGATTAATAATTAATAAGATTTGCATTATTAGGGGGGAGATTTGAACTTCCGGATTAAAGATTTTAGGTCTTTTGCAATTACCGAACTCTGCCACTCTAATAAACCATTATTTTTGGTTTGTTTTTGAATTATTTCTTTATTTTATTTCAGAAATAATAGAAAGGCTTAAAATTTTTATAGGCCTTATTTTTCCGGTCCTTTCGTACTAGAAAAAATTTTTTATAGATAGAAACTGACCTGGATTACTCCGGTCTGAACTCAGATCACGTAGGACTTTAATCGTTGAACAAACGAAC
>JASBQG010000042.1:35807-48845 GCA_030264915.1 Desmognathus orestes
GTTCGTTTGTTCAACGATTAAAGTCCTACGTGATCTGAGTTCAGACCGGAGTAATCCAGGTCAGTTTCTATCTATAATAAATTTTTTCTAGTACGAAAGGACCGAAAAAATAAGGCCCATAAAAAATTTAAGCCTTTATATTAATTCTGAAGTAAAATAAAGAAATAACTTAAAAACATAAGCTAAAATACAGCTTATTAATGTGGCAGAGCTTGGTAATTGCAAAAGACCTAAAATCTTTACTTCGGAAGTTCAAGTCTTCCTATTAATAATGCAAATTTTAATAATTATTAATCCACTACTTTATATTATTACCATTTTATTAGCGGTAGCCTTTTTAACATTACTTGAACGAAAAATACTAGGATATATACAATTTCGTAAAGGACCAAATATTGTAGGGCCATCAGGCCTACTTCAACCAATTGCAGATGGATTAAAATTATTTACTAAAGAACCACTACGCCCATCTACCTCATCCCAAATTATATTTTTATTAATACCAACAATAGCCCTAGCCCTATCTTTATTAATTTGGGCCCCATTACCCCTTCCAAATACCCTTTCAAACTTAAACTTAGGTATTCTATTTATACTTGCCTTATCAAGCCTAGCTGTTTATTCTATTTTAGGATCAGGATGAGCATCAAACTCTAAATATGCCTTAATCGGAGCCCTACGAGCAGTTGCTCAAACAATTTCATATGAAGTTACATTAGCATTAATTCTTCTATGCCTTGTTCTAATAACAGGCGGTTTTATATTATCTAACTTCAATATAACCCAAGAAATATTATGATTTTTATTACCGGCATGACCAATAGCTGCCATATGATTTATTTCAACCCTAGCAGAAACAAACCGAGCCCCATTTGATTTAACAGAAGGAGAATCAGAATTAGTATCAGGATTTAATGTTGAGTATGCAGGTGGACCATTTGCCCTATTTTTTTTAGCCGAATATGCAAATATTTTAATAATAAATGTATTATCAACAGTTCTTTTTTTAGGAACAACATTTTATCACCTTCACCCAGAATTATCAACAATTAATTTAATCATTAAAGCTTCTACCTTATCAATTATATTTTTATGAATTCGAGCTTCATATCCTCGATTCCGATATGATCAATTAATACACTTAGTATGAAAAAATTTCTTACCAATTACAATTGCAATAACCATACTACATCTATCTCTTCCAATTATTATAATAGGAATCCCCCCGATATTATAGGAAATGTGCCCGAAAGATAGGACTCACTTTGATAGAGTGAATAATAGAGGTTCAAACCCCCTTATTTCCTAAAAAAACAGGATTCGAACCTATTCAATGAAGATCAAAGCTTCAAGTGCATCCACTACACCACTTCTTAATAAAATAAGCTAAATAAGCTTTTGGGCCCATACCCCAAAAATGTTGGTTAAACCCCTCTTTTATTAATGAGCCCATATGCCTTATCAATACTAATCTCAAGTTTATCTACTGGTACAATTATTACATTTATTAGTAATCACTGATTTTTAGCCTGAATTGGATTAGAATTAAATACACTAGCAATTATTCCAATTATATCTAAAATACATCATCCACGGTCAACAGAAGCAGCAATTAAATATTTTCTAATTCAATCAATAGCATCTGCCTTATTATTATTTGCAACAATATTAAATGCATGATATACTGGAAAATGAACAATTGTTGATATAGAAACCCAAACCTCTATTCTATTACTAATAGTAGCTTTAATAACTAAATTAGCAATTGCCCCATTTCATATATGATTACCAGATGTTATTCAAGGATTGGATTTAATAACTTGCTTAATTCTTTCAACATGACAAAAACTAGCACCAATAACATTAATAATTCAAATAAGTTCAGAAATTAACACAACACTACTTTTATTATTAGGAACACTATCATTACTAGTTGGAGGATGAGGGGGATTAAATCAACCTCAACTTCGCAAAATAATAGCTTATTCCTCTATTGCGCACCTAGGGTGAATAATTATTGTAATATCATATTTACCAACATTAACACTTCTAAATCTAATAATTTACTTATTATTAACCACATCAATATTCTTAATAATAATAGAGTTTTTATCAACTAATATTAATAAAATAGCTTCTTCGTGAATAAAAAATATGACACTCACATTAATAATAATTATTATTTTAATATCACTTGGAGGACTTCCACCTCTATCAGGATTTATACCTAAATGATTAATCTTAGAAGAAATTATTAAACAAAATATTACACTTGCCACAATAGCAGTAATAGCAACCTTGTTAAGCTTGTTTTTTTATTTACGTCTTTCATATATAACATCACTAACTACTCCACCAACCACAATAAATTCAAAATTCATATGACGATTAAAGATAAAATCAAATTATATTATATCAACAACAATTATTATATCAACAATACTATTACCAATTACACCAATAATCTTAAATATAATTTAAAGATTTAAGTTATAAGACTAAAAGCCTTCAAAGCCTTAAGCAGGAGTTAAAATCTCCTAATCTTTGACTAAGATTTGCAAGACTTTATCTTACATATTCTGAATGCAACCCAGATACTTTAATTAAGATAAAACCTTACTAGATTAGAAGGCTTTATCCTACAATCTTTTAGTTAACAGCTAAATACCTAAACTAGGCTTTAATCTACTTCTCCCGCTTTGTGGGGGGGAAAAAGCGGGAGAAGCCCCGGCAATAGTCATTTGCTCTTTAAAATTTGCAATTTTATGTGCTGTACACCACAAGGCTTGGTATAGAAAGGATTTAAACCTTTATTATTGAGGCTACAACTCAATACCTATTCGGCCACTTTACCTGTGATAATTACTCGATGATTATATTCAACAAATCATAAAGATATTGGCACCCTTTATTTATTATTTGGCGCCTGAGCCGGCATAGTAGGAACTGCCCTAAGCCTTTTAATTCGAGCAGAATTAAGTCAACCTGGAGCCTTATTAGGAGATGATCAGATTTATAATGTAATCGTAACAGCTCATGCTTTTGTAATAATTTTTTTTATAGTAATACCAGTTATAATTGGGGGATTTGGAAATTGGTTGCTTCCATTAATAATCGGCGCACCAGATATGGCTTTTCCACGAATAAATAATATAAGCTTTTGACTCTTACCTCCCTCACTTCTTTTATTATTAGCTTCTTCAGGAGTTGAATCCGGGGCAGGAACTGGGTGAACAGTATACCCACCCCTAGCTGGAAATATTGCCCACGCAGGAGCCTCAGTAGATTTAACTATTTTTTCACTTCATTTAGCGGGGGTATCATCTATTTTAGGCGCCATTAATTTTATTACAACTTCTATTAATATAAAACCACCAGCCATATCACAATATCAAACACCATTATTTGTTTGATCAGTATTAATTACCGCCATTTTACTTTTATTATCCCTGCCGGTTTTAGCAGCAGGAATTACAATATTACTTACAGACCGAAACCTTAATACCACATTCTTTGACCCAGCAGGCGGCGGAGATCCGGTATTATATCAACACCTATTTTGATTTTTTGGGCACCCTGAGGTATATATTCTTATTCTACCAGGGTTTGGAATAATTTCACACATTGTTACATATTATTCAACCAAAAAAGAACCATTTGGATATATGGGTATGGTATGAGCAATAATGTCTATTGGACTTCTAGGCTTTATCGTCTGAGCCCACCATATATTTACAGTGGACCTTAACGTTGACACACGAGCATATTTCACCTCAGCTACAATAATTATTGCAATTCCAACGGGCGTAAAAGTATTTAGTTGATTAGCAACAATACATGGGGGAAATATTAAATGAGATGCAGCCATATTATGAGCTCTGGGATTTATTTTTCTTTTTACTGTAGGAGGCCTAACCGGCATTGTCTTAGCTAATTCTTCCTTAGATATTGTTTTACATGACACTTATTATGTAGTAGCCCATTTCCACTATGTATTATCAATAGGAGCTGTATTTGCCATTATAGCAGGATTTGTACACTGATTCCCATTATTTTCAGGATTTACACTACACCCAACATGATCAAAAATTCACTTTATAATTATATTTATTGGTGTAAATTTAACCTTCTTCCCTCAACACTTTTTAGGCCTAGCAGGTATACCACGACGATATTCAGACTATCCAGATGCATATACTATTTGGAATACAGTATCATCAATTGGATCATTAATTTCTCTTGTAGCAGTTATTATAATAATATTTATTATTTGAGAAGCCTTCTCATCTAAACGAGAGGTAATAACTACAGAACTTTCAATAACAAATATTGAATGACTATATGGATGTCCCCCACCTTATCACACTTTTGAAGAACCATCTTATGTACAAACTACTTATTAAAGCAAGAGAGGAGGGAATTGAACCCCCTTATAATAATTTCAAGTCAATCACATAACCAATCTGTCACCCTCTTAAGATGTTAGTAAAATAATTACTAAGTCTTGTCATGACTTAATTACTAGTTTAATCCTTGTACATCTTATATGGCACTCCCATCACAATTAGGTTTTCAAGATGCAGCCTCTCCTATTATAGAAGAATTATTATATTTTCACGATCATGCTTTAATATCGGTATTTTTAATTAGCACTCTAGTACTTTATATTATTACAGTTATAATAACAACAAAATTAACTAATACAAATTCTATAGATGCTCAAGAAATTGAAATAATTTGAACAATTATACCAGCAATTATTCTTATTGTTATTGCTCTACCGTCTTTACGAATCCTTTACTTAATAGACGAAATTAATGACCCCTATTTAACAGTTAAAGCCGTTGGACATCAATGATACTGAACTTATGAATTCACAAATTATAATAATTTAATATTTGATTCATATATATTACCCACAGAAAATCTTATAATAGCAGAATTTCGTTTACTAGAAACAGATAACCGAATAGTTGTTCCAATAGAATCCCCCGTCCGCATATTAATTTCAGCTGAAGATGTATTACACTCATGAGCAGTCCCGTCTTTAGGAATTAAAACAGATGCTATTCCAGGACGACTTAATCAAGCAACCTTTATTGTATCACGACCAGGAATATTTTATGGACAATGCTCTGAGATTTGCGGAGCCAATCATAGTTTTATACCAATTGTTGTAGAAGCATCCTCATTAAATCAATTTGAGAAATGAACATGACACATAGGAGAAGTTTCATTAAGAAGCTTTCATGAATAAGCAATAGCCTTTTAAGCTGTAGTTCGGTGTCTTCTACCACCCTTAATGACATGCCACAATTAAATCCAAGTCCATGATTTATAATTTTTACTATATCATGATTAATTTACTTAATTATATTAATATATAAAGTTAATTTAAAAGTATTAAATAAGCCAATAATACAAAATATTAATAAAAATAAACCTCAAGCTTGAACTTGACTATGAGCTTAAGCCTTTTTGATCAATTTATGAGCCCAACACTAATAGGTGTGCCACTTATTATATTATCTATAATTTTACCTTTAATACTTATTCCAAAACAAACAAATAAATGATTAATTAACCGCTTTTCATCTATTCAACTTTGATTTTTATGCAACACCACAAAACAAATTTTTAGTCCAATTAATCTAAATGGACATAAGTGAGCACTTATTCTAATTTCTCTAATATTATTTATTATATTAATAAATACACTGGGCTTATTACCATATACTTTTACACCTACAACACAACTATCTATAAACCTAGGATTAGCAATTCCATTATGATTAGCCACCGTACTTATTGGGTTACGAAACCAACCTACTATAACCATAGGACATCTCTTACCAGAAGGTACACCATCTATATTAATTCCTATTCTCATTCTAATCGAAACAATTAGTTTATTTATTCGACCCTTAGCATTGGGCGTACGACTAACTGCTAATTTAACTGCAGGACATTTACTAATTCAATTAATTTCTACAGCAGTTTTTGTACTACTACCACTAATACCATTTGTTGCCATTTTAACAACAATAATTTTATTACTGCTCACCTTATTAGAAATTGCTGTAGCTATAATTCAAGCATATGTGTTTGTATTATTATTAAGTCTTTATTTACAAGAAAATGTTTAATGACACACCAAGCCCATGCTTTTCATATAGTTAACCCAAGCCCTTGACCACTTACAGGAGCTATTGCAGCATTATTACTTACCTCAGGCCTAGCAATATGATTTCACTTTGGATCTATATTACTAATAAATTTAGGATTAATAACTATAATTTTAACAATAATTCAATGATGACGAGATATTGTACGAGAAAGTACATTTCAAGGACACCACACAATTCCAGTACAAAAAGGACTCCGTTATGGTATAATTTTATTTATCACCTCCGAAGTGCTATTCTTTTTTGGGTTTTTTTGAGCATTTTATAATTCTAGTCTTGCACCAACCCCTGAATTAGGAGAATGCTGACCACCTACAGGAGTAATTACATTAGATCCATTTGAAGTTCCATTATTAAATACAGCAGTTCTATTAGCATCTGGCGTAACTGTAACATGAGCACATCACAGTATTATAATAAATAATCGTAAAGAAACTATTCAATCCTTATCCATAACAATTTTATTAGGATTATATTTTACTGCACTACAAGCTGTTGAATATTATGAAGCCCCATTTTCAATTGCAGATGGAGTTTATGGATCAACTTTTTTTGTAGCGACAGGATTTCACGGGCTACACGTAATTATTGGTTCCTTATTTTTATTGACGTGCCTTGTACGTCAAATTAATTTTCATTTTACATCCAACCATCATTTTGGTTTTGAAGCCGCTGCTTGATACTGACACTTTGTAGATGTCGTATGACTATTTTTATATGTATCAATTTATTGATGAGGATCCTGTCTTTTTAGTATAAAATATAAATGACTTCCAATTATTAGATCTTAGTTTAATCTAAGAAAAGACAATGATTATACTTATAATAGCTATTACTACAATTATTTCAATTGCTTTAATTATTATTGGGTTTTGATTACCAATTAATAATCCGGATGCAGAAAAATTATCCCCATATGAGTGTGGGTTTGATCCTTTAGGATCCGCACGTCTTCCATTCTCAGTCCGATTTTTTTTAGTTGCAATTCTATTTTTATTATTTGACCTAGAAATTGCCTTATTACTTCCAACCTCATGAGCTGCTCAAATATTACCTATAAATATATTAATTTGATCTATTATTATTCTTATTTTATTAACAATTGGCCTAATTTATGAGTGAACACAAGGAGGATTAGAATGAGCAGAATAAGTATTTAATCTAAAAAAGATTATTGATTTCGACTCAATAAATTTTGGTTTAATCCAGAAATACTCTATGTCCCCAACCTTATTTACATTATGCTCAACATTTTTAATTAGTATTTCAGGATTAATTATACATCGAACTCACTTACTGTCAGCCCTATTATGCTTAGAGGGAATAATATTAGCACTATTCTTAATAATATCTATTTGAACAAAACAATTAGAAAATACAATATATCTTTCACTTCCTATATTTATACTTACTTTTTCCGCTTGCGAAGCAAGCACTGGATTATCTTTAATAGTAGCAACTACCCGAATACACGGCACAGACCATCTAAAAAATCTTAATTTACTTCAATGCTAAAAATTATTTTACCAACAATAATAATAATTCCAATAGTATGATTATCATCTAAAAAATGATTATGATTTAATTCCATTATTAATAGCTTATTTATCGCTATTATTAGTCTTATACTTTTAATACTTCCGCTTGAAATAATAATTATATTAAATAAATATCTCGGGCTAGATCAAATTTCTTCTCCATTATTAGTCTTAACTTGCTGACTTATTCCATTAATAATTTTAGCCAGCCAAAATAATTTAAAAAATAACCCAAAATATCGTCAACAAACATATATTTCAATGTTTATAATATTACAATTAGCACTTATTTTAGCATTTTCTTCAACAGAATTAATCTTATTTTATATCTCATTTGAAGCAACCCTAATTCCAACATTAATTATTATTACTCGATGAGGTAATCAAACAGAACGCCTAAATGCAGGAACATACTTTATATTTTATACCTTAACTGGGTCACTACCACTTCTAATTGCCCTCCTCTTATTATATAATTCATTTAATTCCCTTTATATAGAATTTCTATGTAATTTACCACAAATATCAATAATATTAACTACAAATAAAATCCTTTGACTAGCATGCTTAATAGCATTTATAGTTAAAATACCACTATATGGGGCCCATCTTTGACTACCAAAAGCCCATGTAGAAGCCCCAGTAGCCGGCTCAATAATTCTTGCCGCAGTATTATTAAAATTAGGCGGATATGGAATTATCCGAATCACATTAATATTTACACCATTAACAGAACTTTCTTACCCATTTATTATTTTAGCTTTATGGGGTATTTTAATAACTGGTTTAATTTGTATGCGACAAACTGATCTTAAATCTTTAATTGCATACTCTTCGGTAAGCCATATAGGACTTGTAGTAGCTGCTGCGCTCATTCAAACCCCTTGAAGCTTTATAGGAGCAACTATTTTAATAATTTCACATGGTTTAATTTCATCTTCTTTATTTTGCTTAGCAAACACAAACTATGAGCGAACACATAGCCGAACAATATTACTTGCTCGAGGACTACAAATAATACTTCCATTAATAACCATATGATGACTGCTATCAAATCTATTTAATATAGCTCTTCCTCCTACCCCTAATCTTTGAGGAGAATTAATAATTATAACATCGCTATTTAATTGATCACCATTAACTATCTTAATTTTAGGATTGGGAACACTTATTACAGCTGCTTATACACTATATATATTTATTATAACTCAACGAGGACATCTACCTAAACATTTAAAATATATGCCTGCCACTCACACCCGAGAACACTGCTTAATAGTTATACATCTATTACCTATACTATTATTAATATTTAAACCAGAATTAATTTCAGGAAGCTTATGTATATATAGTTTAATTAAAATACTAGATTGTGATTCTAGAAATAAAAGTGAAATTCTTTTTATAGACCGAGAAGAGTAAAGAAACATAGAAACTGCTAATTATCTAATACGAGGTTAAATCCCACGATCTACTCAACTTTTAAAGGATAATAGAAATCCACTGGTCTTAGATATCATAATTCTTGGTGCAAGTCCAAGTAAAAGTTATGGATTTTATATTAATCTTTAACTCCTCTATTATTTTATCATTATTTATTTTATTTATACCACTTATTATTAAAACTTCAAATAATTGACATATAATTGTTAAAACATCAATTAAAATATCCTTTATAATTAGCATATTACCATTAATAATATTTATTAATAAAGGAATGGAATCAACAGTAATTAGCTTTAATTTTATATTATTTAATAATATAAATATTTGTTCTAGTATTAAAATTGATCAATATTCAATTGTATTTTTATCCACAGCATTATTTGTAACTTGGGCAATCCTAGAGTTTGCTATATGATATATGCACTCAGACCCAATAATTAACAAATTTTTTAAATATTTATTAATATTTTTAATAGCAATAATAATTCTAGTAACATCCAATAATTTTTTTCAATTATTTATTGGGTGAGAGGGAGTTGGAATTATATCTTTTCTTTTAATTGGGTGGTGATACTCACGAGCAGACGCCAACACCGCTGCAATACAGGCCGTTATATATAATCGAATTGGAGATATTGGACTAATTATTACAATAGTATGACTAGCAACTAATATTAATTCTTGAGAAATTCAACAAATATTTATAATAGAAACTAAATCCATAATCCCATCACTAGGATTAATTCTAGCAGCAACTGGAAAATCTGCTCAATTTGGACTTCATCCATGACTACCAGCAGCCATAGAAGGCCCAACCCCAGTCTCAGCTTTACTACACTCTAGCACAATAGTTGTAGCTGGAATTTTCTTATTAATCCGATTTCAACCAATATTAGAACAAAGTCCTATTTCTTTAACAATCTGTCTTTGTTTAGGCGCCTTAACCACTATATTTACGGCCACCTGTGCCTTAACCCAGAATGATATTAAAAAAATTGTAGCATTCTCAACATCAAGTCAACTAGGCTTAATAATAGTCACAATCGGACTAAATCAACCACAACTAGCATTCTTTCATGTATGCACCCACGCCTTCTTTAAAGCAATATTATTTTTATGTTCTGGCTCTATTATTCATAACCTTAATAATGAACAAGATATTCGAAAAATAGGAGGTTTACAAAATATACTACCAGTTACAACAACTTGTTTAACTATTGGTAGCATAGCATTAACAGGCACTCCATTTTTATCTGGATTTTTTTCAAAAGATGCAATTATTGAATCAATAAATAATTCAAATATCAATTGTTGATCATTAATTATTACACTAATTGCAACCTCTTTCACCGCTATTTATAGTTTCCGAATTATCTTTTTTTCATCAATAAATACTCCACGACTCGCCACGGCAAATTATATTAATGAAAATAATAAAATAATTCTAAATCCAATTAAACGCCTGGCCTGAGGAAGTATTATAGCAGGATTAATTATTATTATTAATTTACCTCCAATAAAACCTCAAATCATAACAATATCGTCCTTATCAAAAATATTAGCACTAATAATTACCATTTTAGGATTAATATTAGCAATAGACCTAATAAATTTATTATCAAAATCAACATTAAAAACTAAACTACATACATTTTCAAATATATTAGCATTCTTTCCACATATTATTCATCGTATATCACCAAAATTAAAAATATTAATTGGACAAAATTTGGCTACAACAATTACAGACTCAACATGATATGAAAAAATAGGACCTAAAGGCATTTTTAACCAACAGCTGCCATATATCAAAGCCACTACAAAATCTCAAACAGGAATAATTAAAACCTATATATTAGTATTTTTTATTTCCACTTCTCTTATTTTAGCCATCATATCCTAACAGCACGTAAAGAGCCACTAGATATTCCACGAGTAATTTCTAACACCACGAATAAGGTTAAAAGAAGAGCCCACCCAGAAATTATTAAAAAAATAACCCCTATTCCATATATTAACCCAACCCCACCACAGTCACATAATATTATATTAAATCCAACCTCTCATCCAGAAAATAAATTTTCATAATCATGAACATTACACATTAATAAATAATAAACTATAACTATTACTAAATAGATAAAAATATATATAAAAATAGATCAATTACCTCAAGCCTTAGGATAAAGCTCAGCTGCTAATGAAGCGGAATAAGCAAATACCACCAACATCCCCCCCAAGTAAATTAATATTAATATTAAAGATAAAAATGAAATACCTAAATCAACTAAAACTCAACAACCACAAACTGCACTTAACACTAAACCTAACGCAGCATAATAAGGAGATGGGTTAGAGGCAACAGCAATAAACCCAACAATTAATCCAATCAAAGCTAAAAAACTAATATAAATCATAATTTTTATTTGGATTTTAACCAAAACTTATGATCTGAAAAATCAATGTTGTATTCAACTACAAAAACTAATGACCCACATTACACGAAAAACACACCCCATACTAAAAATTATTAATAATTCTTTTATTGATCTCCCAACCCCTTCAAACTTATCATATTTATGAAATTTTGGGTCTTTATTAGGAATTTGTTTAATTTCACAAATTATTACAGGATTATTTCTAGCTATACACTATACAGCAGATATTACTTCAGCATTTTCATCAGTCGCACATATTTGCCGAGATGTAGATTATGGCTGAATAATACGAAATATTCACACAAATGGAGCATCCTTCTTCTTCATTTGTATTTATATACATATTGGACGAGGCATTTATTATGGATCATATATATTTAAAGAAACATGAAATATTGGAGTGGTTTTATTATTTTTAGTTATAGCAACTGCATTCGTTGGATATGTACTTCCATGAGGCCAAATATCATTCTGAGGAGCTACAGTAATTACAAATCTACTTTCAGCAATTCCTTATTTAGGAGACACACTAGTTCAATGAATTTGAGGCGGATTCTCAGTAGATAAAGCTACCCTCACTCGATTTTTCGCCTTCCACTTTATTCTACCATTTATTATTATAGGTATAACCATTGTTCATCTACTTTTTCTTCACGAAACAGGGTCAAATAATCCAATAGGAATTAATTCAAATGGAGATAAAATTCCATTCCACCAATATTTTTCATATAAAGATATACTAGGATTTTTAATTATATTTATAATATTAATATTATTAGCATTATTAGTTCCCAATATATTAGGAGACCCAGAAAACTTTACCCCTGCTAACCCATTAATTACTCCCCCACATATTCAACCAGAATGATATTTTTTATTTGCCTACGCAATCCTTCGCTCAATCCCAAACAAATTAGGAGGAGTAATTGCATTAGTATTTTCTATTTTCATTTTAATATTGATCCCAGCTCTACACACCTCAAAACACCGAAGCTTAACATTTCGACCTGCTACAAAAATTATATTTTGATTATTAATTGCAAACACATTAATTTTAACCTGAATTGGAGGACAGCCAGTAGAACCACCATTCATTGAAATTGGTCAAATAGCATCAATCTTATATTTTTCACTATTTTTACTATTAATACCAGCTTGAGGAATTTTAGAAAATAAATTAATAAAATGATGCTTATGTAGTTTAGAAAAACATTGGTTTTGTAAACCAAAGAACGGAGAATAATAGCCCCCCAAAAGCCCATATACATTTAATTAATTCCAGCCTCTTCCAATAGATAGCAAACTAAAACTAAATATAAAGCAATATACAACAATCAGGTTACTTTAGTAACTTTTAATTCCAGCCTCTTCCAATAGATAGCAAACTAAAACTAAATATAAAGCAATATACAACAATCAGGTTACTTTAGT
>JASBQG010000087.1:0-22613 GCA_030264915.1 Desmognathus orestes
AGGTAGATAGTAATGCGTCTAGTTTCTAGTAGTTCAGTTTCACGTAGCAATCATATGGCAGAATAAACACAGTTCAATTACAAGGCCAGTACCACAAGCAAGAGGCCACCAGGACTCACCACTCCAGAAACCCCGTTGAGGATGAGGCAAGCCGTACACCAGTGCGTTGCTGCTAGGCCAGGGAGAGCTAACGCGGCTAACACGCAGAAGACCAGGCGCTCCCTCTGGCCCGTATTCCTTCTGTATTTCCTCCTGCAGTGCACACCAACTCGTGCCATTCAGGAGTGCATCAGAGAGAGAGAGAGAGAGAGTGGGGCGACCCACCCTCCTAAATACCCCCCTCAGCCGTGGTGGGAAAAACCAGGCTAGGGTGCAACAACCTTCTCCCAACTTGGGAGGCGTCCTGCCCTCCAAGTGGTAAAGTCCAGGTATAGCCACGAAGTCTGCTGCCTGCCCGACTCAAATGGGCCTGGAGTAAAAGAATTCACACCAGGTGCCATTGAGCCACCTGGTGTGCCTTCCCTTCCCAGGTCCACAAGGACAAGGGAAGGGAAGGCGTCGGCCGCATCCCCTACTGGACTCTATCACTGAGAAGAAAAGGAGGCCAGAGATCAAAGACCCTCCTAACAGTCCCGCTTGGAAAGACAAACAACAAACGACTTCCCAGGAGATAACCCAGACACACTGCCAGCCCCCATCGGCCCACTCCTGCGAGAGGGGAAGGGGTGCACCACAGAGCAAGGCCATTTGGTTGCCCTGTGAGGTGGCAGGTTTCACTACAAAGATGCCAACTCGGGTTCCCACGCTGGGTTCCCACTCCTTTCTTCTCAGTGATAGAGTCCAGCGGGGGATGCGGCTGATGCCTTCCTTCCATTGTCCTCGCGGGCAGGGGAATGAAAGGCGCAATTGTGACTCAATGACACCTGGTGTGAATTCTTTCCCCCCTGGCCCATTTTGTCAGGATGGCAGTAGACTTCATGACTATACCTGGACTTTACCACTTGGAGGGTGCCCCCCATCCTGTCGGGGATCTGACCAAGAAGCCCGTGATCGATATGGTCTGCCCCGCTGGGGGGCACGCCCAGCTGAGGAGATCTGAAGATCCCGTCCTGCGAATGACACCGAGTCCAGGTACTACAGCAACAGGGGAGATGCCTGAGTAATGCCAGAATGCAGCTGCCACACCGGGATCCTTTCCCCAGGGATCAACCTCTGCCAGCATCCTATTGGGAGCGGGAAACCCATCCAGGGGGTTACCACTCTGAGCGTTGGGGCCAGGGGCCCCCAACGAGGACATGGAGGTCAAGGGCCGAAGACATGCATCGCCAGCCCTCACCTCCATCAGGGTCCCTTCCAGGCACTTAAACCGGTCTGAGTTCCCTGCACCGTATGGGTCTCATTCTGACTCCCTCACTGCCTGACTGCTGCAACGCTAGATTGACCTCAATGAGGCCTGACTTGCCGAGAGCCGCGAGATGAGGAGAGTGCAGGAGCAGCTCCTGAAGCTACAGCTCGATGTAGTGGCTTGACCCGCCGGGTCCAGGTCGAGCACCCAGAGACACCACCCTCATCAAAACGAAAGGACACCTCATCCAGCTGTGGAACGAGGAGGAAGACCTGCGTGAGTACCTTGAACTATTTGAAAGTGTATGCATGGCTGGTGGGGTGCCTGCGATGTGGCCCCCTGCCACCATGGAGGGTGGTGCTTTGGGGGCACTTATTGCTCCAAATGCCCCTCTGTGCCTGGGGTAACCCCTCAGGGGTCCCCCTGAATAGGGGAGACCAGCCCTGAAGTGCCGGTGCTTGTGCCAGCACAGCACTATTTAGAAGCTCCTAGACAAGCTTGTCAAGGAGCTTTAATTGAAGCCCCCCTCTCTGTTATCAATGGGGGCATAAGCACTAGTGTGGGGGTGCACAGGGTATCCCCCTGTGCCCTCCTAAAGTTCAGGACCAAACAGGAAGTTGAGAAGCACCAACAGACTTTCCTATGTCTGTGGACCAGCCTTTCCCAACTTCTTGCAATGGCTGCCTGGGAGGAGTCCTAGAGCTGATTGGCTCCTGCAGGGCTTCTATAAAAGCCCTGCAGAGGAACCAGGTCGGTGTCTGAACACTTTGTTGACACACTGTGTTCACTCCATGCCAGAGGTATCCCCTCCTGCTGACCTGCTGGGGCGAAGCTCTGCTGTCCTGTCACCCAATCTGCAAGAAAAGTGCAAGCTGCACTTTTCCCTTGTTTGTTTTCATGTTTGTCCTTTGTTGGTGTTCCTGCTTTCACTCTTAGGGGAAAAAGTAGACAGCAGTCCTAGGTTAAACGCCAGGCACCTCGAAGAGATAGGTGAGCGGGGACTTGATTCTGCTAAGGGGGTTCTGATCTGTTCTGGAGACTTGGGAGACTCTTAAAGGGGTACCAACCCTTTTTTTCTCTTTTATCTCCCGTTCTCCAGAGAACACTGCTCTAGCCCCCTGAGGTGTCTCACTGCTGCTGCCAGGCATTGGGTCACCCCCTCTTGTGTGTCTTAAGTTTCAGGGGGTGACTAGATATTGGGGCAGCAGACTTTCATCATGCACATGACCAGGCCTAACAGAGTGATCAGACCCTAATTTGTGTGCACGATGGATGCTCCTGAGGATGGTGCGATTGATGGTGTTGGCCCTGAAGGCTCTCCCCTGTCCGCTGTTGAGATTTTACAGGACCTACAGGCCCAGATGTTTGTTTCCCAACAAACACAAGCCTTTCTGGGCCAGCAACTCCAAGACATGCAGGGTACTTTTGTAGCACAAATGCAAGTGCTGCAGAATGCTGTTGCTGCCCTGACTGTTGGGGTTGTCCCTCCTCCTCCGATACCTGCGAACATGGGTGTCCCCCCACCTGGACATGTTTTCCCTGTGGGACCAGGGCCAGTGAATATGCCAGGTCTGGTTCATGCTCCCACAACCCTTACACCATTGCCTAAGCGATACTCTGGGGATCCTCTCAGTTTCCAGTAGTTCATGCTCCAGTATGAACTGCATTCCCATACCCAGCCGGCCCTCTATGGGGAAGGTACACAACAGGTCAATTTTATATTGATGCTGTTGGATGGCAATGCCTTTCAGTGGGCTGCCCCATTGCTCAAGAGTCAGAGTGTCCTCCTCCTGGACTATGCTCTGTTCAAACAGGCATTTGCTTGTGTTTTCCAGCAACAATATCATGCTGTCTCCAGGCACTAGGAGTTGATGGAGATTGAACAGGGAGAGGTGAGCATTATTGATTACGTCACTTGCTTCTCCACGTTGGCCACTGGGGCCAACTGTTCGGGGGAGATGAAGATCAGCATCTTCCATCGTGGTTTGAAGGGAGAGATCCAGGACACCATCATGATGGTGGATCCACTCCCTGAGACACTGGCTGCCTTTATCAGGTTAACTCTCTGTATGGAGCACCAGTTGCGGGCAAGGAAGTTCTGGAGAGGTCAGAGACCTCCTCCTGTCCTGGTCTTCCATCAAGTGACCCCTGTCATGCCTGACTCACTTGAACCTATGGTTCTCGGAGCTGGTTGTACCCTCACAGCCAAAGGAAGGAATAGGCAGCAGGATAACAACCTCTGCCTATACTGTGGCAAAGAGGGCCATCTGGTGGCCCAATGCCCACTGAAACCCTGGAAAGCAAAAGACCTCAACGTTATAGGCAAGGGGGCCCTCGACAACCGAGTGGTGTTCCGGGTTTCGGGACCTGTGGTGCCAAGAAGACGGCCCATCTTTTTCTCAAATGGGCCTTGTTGGTCAAGAGCACAGGTATGAAAATACCAGTAACTGCCTTTCTGGATTGTGGGGCTCCGGGCAGTTACATTGATCAGGCTCTGTTCCAGAGACTGGGTATATGAGCGGAATGGAGAAAGGTAGTGCAATCCCTGATGTCCTTGGATGGACATCTGTTAAAGGGAGGTCCAGTAGATGCAGGGTTTTTCTCCCGAAGCCATGCATTTTGACATCTTACACTTCCCGTGGTTCCAAGTGATCCTTGGAATGGATTGGCTATGGAGGAACAACCCTCTGAACGATTGGGTCACTGGTAAAGTGACCAGGGCACATGAGGGGGTGCGGAAGAGGAGCTGTGGAGCAGGTGAGAGGGTTTCTCTCCTCAGAGAGTCAACCAGCCCTCTTCTTAATCAGGGATTAAGGGAGTTCTGGAGACCAACACAGGAAAAGGTAGAGAAGGTCCAAGATCCCTTGGCAGTCGAGGGGTAGACCTTAGATGCAGTTGTGGAGGGAGTCCCTGAGGTGTATCAGGGGTGGGCTGATGTCTTCAACAAGAAGCAGGCAGAGGCCCTCCCACCTCATAAGGACCTTGATTGCATGGTTACTTTGGAGCCTAATATGCCCATTCTGCATGATAGGCTCTATGCCCTCTCTGTTAAAGAGGATAATATCCTCCATGATTATATTAAGGACCATGTCACACAGGGTTTTATATGCCCAAGCTTGCTGGCAGGGGCCCCAATCTTTTTCATTCCAAAAAAGGATTGTGCTGACCTGAGGCCCTGTTGCAATTATCGGAGACTGAACAATATCACAGTCCCTTATTGTTACCCTCTCCCACTGATTTCAATCCTGTTCGATCAGCTAAGGGGAGAATCAGTATTCACAAAGTTGGATCTGAGAGGGGGCCTATAACCTGTTGAGGATGAAGGAGGGTGGGGAATAGAAGACGGCTTTCAATTCCTGGTATGTGCATTACGAGTTCTTGGTAATGCCCTTCTGATTGTGTAATGCACCGGCCTTCTTCCAGTGCTTCATCCACTCAGTGTTTGAGGACATCTTGCACCAGTTCATCATTGTATAGCTTGATGACATTCTGGTGTATTTCAAATCGTTAGAGGAGCATGTTGGACATATGAAGGAGGTGTTACAATGCCTCCATGCCCACAGGCTATATGCCAAAGGTACAAATTATTTGTTTTTTGTGAGCATGGCATCCTTCATGGGGTACTTAGTGTCAGAGATGAAATCCTGTAAAGTTGTAGCAGCACGACGCGTTTCGGGGCTGCCACCCCTTTATCAAGTGCGAAAGTTACACAGACGCTGTAAAAAGGGTAGAAGCACAGGGTGTGCCAGAATGGGAGCTGACAATATATGCACAGCGGCCACTGCCCAGAACAGTAATAGCACAGATCAGGTTTCCAGTAAACGAAGCACTTCAGTTCAGCGAGGACGTGAACTGTACAAGACCAACAACTTTACAGGATTTCATTTAGAAACATATGCTTTGTTATATGGTGTTCACCTGCGTAAACACTGGTTGCGATGGGTCTGGTTTTGTTAGTTTTATTGTTTGTGAAAATTATTAACAAACGTAGAAATTTCAGTTGCCTCTCAGTTGGAGTATGTGTTTGATTTTGAACTAACAAACGTATTTTCCTTTCTGTTAAGTGTTTTTTATATATGTTTTATCCTAATAAATGTATTCTTTTCAATAGAACTTATGTATTGTATTGTATATATGAAACTGTAATGACTATAAGCCACGATATCTTGATGCTTTATTGATAGGAGGCAGACTTTTTCCCACCTACCACACAGAGTGCGGGATTTTAAGGAAAGTTGTTTCCCTTACTCTGTTACTTTAGGAATTTTGATTTTGCACACAGCAAACTTCATCCTTCACTGACAACAATCTTGGACGGCGAGCTGATTTCTGGTGTATGCTTGTGAAATAAAGTGTATCACTGTTCCCTGGCTGCCTTGCTGCTCATGTGGCAGACCTGTTGTTTCGATTCATATATTCATTAATTTTTTCATATTGGTGCCTATATTGTTTGAACCCATTATTTTTGTACACTTCTCAAGTGATGCCATTCCTGACATTTAAAGGGTTAAAGGGTGTAGCAATGAGCCACAGAGTCATCATCTGTGCCTGAGTACCTGCCAATGAAAGCAGGATGTTCTCCTGAGATAGATGAAATATCCTGGTCACATGACTTGAAATCCTGTACCTTCTCTCAGAAAAGTTCCAGCCTTTAAAATATCTCATTTTCTGTAATGTAAAACTTTTGCCAAATATTTACTTTGTGGCGTCTTTCCTTCTTAAGTTTGCTTGCATATTTTATGAAATTGGCAACATTCACATTGAAATTTAATTAACATTAAAGCTGGAACTATTTTCTGTTCACGCTTCTCCACACAACAAACAACACCGCATTTAATATTTTGGCATCAGCAACTCAACTTCTCATTCCTCCATCTGTTACTCAAACTGGAGCCATTGCAGCTTCCACTTGATGGAAGTGCGCATGCATGATACACATGACAATGTTGTCATCATATGACAACAAACCTGTTGAAGTGCCCTGTTGCAGTGTGTGCCACCCGCAGGTGGCACACTTTGCAATGGGGCACTTTTGGCCCAAAAAGTAAAAAAAAAATGGGAACTGCAAGGGGAAATACTTTAACACTGTTGGTTTTTTCAACACTTTTGGGGCAAGACGTGTCTCATGGCCACAAAAGTTAAAAAAAACAATTGGCACTGCTAACAGGAAGCCCCTTAGCAGTGCCTATCATTTTTTCAGCACTTTCGGGGCCAGAAGTGCCTTGTTGCAGAATGGGCCATCCAAGGGTTGGCCCATTCCACAACAAAGCACTTCTGGCCCCCAAAAGTGCTGAAAACTATACCACTCTGCAATGGGGCACTTCTGGCCCAAAAAGTACAAAAAAGGGCACTGCAAGGAGATTAGCGCTGCTGTTTTTTTCAACACTTTTGAGGCAAGAAGTGTATCATTGCAGAATGGGCTAACTGCAGATGGCCCATTCTGCAATGCGGCAATTCTGGCCACAAAAGTAAAAAAAAAAACAATGGGCACTGCTAAAGGGAAGCCCCTTAGCAGTGCCTATCATTTTTAAGCACTTTTGGGGCCAGAAGTGCCTTGTTGCAGAATAAGCAACCCACAGGTGGCCCACTCTGCAATGGGGCATTTCTGGTCCCAAAAGTAAAAAAAAACAATGGACACTGATAAGGGAAAGCCCCTTCACAGTGCTTTTAAGGCCAGAAGTGCCTAGTTGCTGAATGGGCCACCCGTGGGGGTCAACTCTGCAGCGTGCTACTTCTGACCCCAAAAGTTTAAAAATAACCATTGGGGCCTGCTAGACGGAAAGCCCCTTAGCAGTGACCATCATTTATTTCAACACTTTTTGGGCCAGAAGTCCCTTGTTCCATAGTGTTCCACCTGTGCATGGCGCAATCTGCAACAGAGCACTTCTGGCACCAAATGTGCTCAAGTCACTGCTGGGCACTGCTAAGGGAAAGCCCCAGTGGTTACTTTGTACCAAAAAAGGTGACAAGTTCCTCTTGCACTTGTGTCCTCAAAAGTGCTCAAGATACTGCTTGCCACTGATAAGGGGGTTCCCCTTAGCAGTGCCAGTGGTTTTTTGGTCACTTTTTTAGCTGCAAGTGTCCTGTTGCAGAGTGGGCCACCCACAGGTGCCAAACATTAGGCGACAGGGCACACACGGCTCATCCTGGTTCGCCCATAGCCCATGGGGTGCCTCAGCATTTCCTAGTTGACCACCTAAAACAGGTGGTAGAGTATGTATGGAATCAGCATTGTAGGGCCAGCCATCAACAGCGTTTTCTGTCAATGTCTGTTTCTACAATGCCCATTCCTGTGCACCAAATTATGCACAGGAATCAAGTTTGGGCATTGGGGCTGCCAGCTCCCAGAAGTAGGAACTGGCAGCCTCAATGCCATATAAAGAATCAGCCTGTTAGTCTATAGGTGCTTGGTCCTGAGATGCAGGCTCTTTCTATAGGTCCCTAGGCACCCTCTTTGAGCCCAGCTTAAGGGCTGGGAATTTCTGACAAACACAATGGCAGCAGAGTGTAGTACCACTCTAACTGCAATCTGTGGCATCGTTCTGGCCTCCTCAGTATAAGCCCCACATTTCCAATAAGTCCACAGAGCCAGCAGCTTTTTCATCTTCCAGAAGACAAGCTTAGGCCAATGATAGCTGTTCCAAATCCTGACATTAAGGGACTGAGGCAAATCAGGTTGAAATCGAAGCTGTCATACCAGAAACAAATTGTCACAAAACATTTAGGGGCTGAGTCACAAAGGAGTTTTGTGCATGTTATGTATTGTGTCTGTGTAAGTCCGTGTAAGTCCTGTTTATTTCATAGACTTATGCGGACAAAATACATAACATGCATGAAACTCATCTGTGAATCCACCCCTTAGTGTAACTTTGGTTTTAAGAGGTTAGGCCAAAATTTTACAGTTATGTGCATGTAAGGATTAACAAAATCCCACTGCAAAACAAAAGCATTAGCACTTGGATATGCTTGTGCAATAGAAAACAATAATTAATAATGAAATTGTCCTTGCTGACCACATAGGCCAGTTATTACAGCACACGTGCTGGCCTTGCCCAGGTCTACTACTCAGAATCACTCCTGAAAAGCTTTGTCATGAGATACCGGGAACAAAGAAATGCACCCACATCACCAAGATGGCTGCCATGTCCTTCTGGCTACTGCCTATAAATATGCCTATTGTACATAATGAGGCAAGACCATTTCTGTGACACGATGCAAGTGGGTGCTGTTATCATGTACACCACAGATCTTGCAAATATCACTGGCATACAGGCAAGGTTTTATAAATGTGTGCTATGCCTAGAGGGCAAAGCATGTCTTTACTCACCAAATACAGTATGTTGCACATACCAAGAATCTGCTGAATGGTGTATGCCTCTTCAGGGGCTCTCACTATACTGCCAGGGAAGACAATATTTACAAAAAAAGACTTTTTAGGAACAATGCACAATACAAACCAAAGACCAAGCACCCCTGACCAGCCTGCCACACATTTTTATTAGGCCCCCCTAGGTTTACCTTGCAGTGTGCAGAGCACGAGCAGAGTATAAGCGCCTTTGGCCATTTGGTTGTGATAGCAGAAGAGAAGTGTGCTGATTCCCAGAAATACTGGGGAGAACGGTGAAGAGAGTACTGATGTGCCCCTGCAGGAAACAGCCAGCTATTTGGAGCCTGGGTATAACTACATCCCCCCAGGAGGCCAAGCAGTGTCTACCTCTGCAGTGATTGGCAGTAAGGCGGGACCAGCAGTGAGCATCACATGTCGCTGCTCCTGATATAAACTTTAGTGACCAGAGCAGTTAGCATAGCAGTGTGCGGAGCACGAGCGGAGTATGGAGCAGAGTACAAGTGCCTTTAACCATTTGATTGTGATAGTGGAAGAGAAGTATGCTAATTCCTAGAAATACTCAGGAGAACAGTGAAGAGAGTACTGGTGCTCCCCTGCAGGAAACAGCCAGCTATTTGGAGCCTGGGTACAACTACATTCTCCAGGAGGCCAAGCGGCATCTACCTCTGCAGTGATTGGCAGAAGGGCGGGACCAGCAGTGAGTATCACACGTCATTGCCGCTGATATGAACTTTAGCAACCAGAACAGTGAGCGTAGTGGTGTGCGGAGCATGAGTAGAGTATGGAGCAGAGTACAAGCGCCTTTGGCCGCTTTCAGCTGACAAGGCTTTAAAGGAAGATTTCTTCTGCTCTGACCTCTATATGTCTGGTAGGAGAACTTGAGTTTCATCTGGCTACTTTTTCGATCATAGGTTTTGCTCCTCTGCATGACCCTCCTGCTCTTAAATGGGTAAAAGCTGAGGAGGTGATAGATAACAGAAGATTACAACTCTCAGATAGCCTTGAACATAAGTGAGTTGTTGGTGATTGCTGCCCCCTTAGCTTGGAAGCCTTGGAAAGTGCAGTGGATACACTTAAATATACTAAACTGTGTCATCTGTAAGTTGGTGCCCCCTCGACTTGGTAGCCTTAGCAAGCGCAGCGGATGAGGCAAATATTTTATTGTCAGTTGCTGCCCCCTAGACTGAGTAGTCCCAGTAAGCTAAACGCAGCAGTTCAAAGCAAATAAGGGAAGTCTTTTTACTATTTAGACATTGAAAAGCTAATGTTTCTATTACCAATTTAAGCACACTTTTTGAGCTATAGAGAACGGAAAGTGACAGCACTGGTTTTTCTAAAAAAAAAATGTGACTGTACTTATTACAAGTGCACTTTAAGGAAAACTTGACGGTACAGATCATCAATGCACTTTATGGTACAAAAGTCAGCATAACTGTACTTGCTTAAAGCATTGGTGCACTTTATTGTGTAAAAGCTCTGCATATTTTCATTTTAAGAAAATGCTGACTGTATAAAGCATCAGTGCACTTTATTGTTTATAGTTCAGTAAAATGGGATTGTTTACAGCACTGTGCACTTTATGTCAAAACGGATCTAATTCGAAAGTTTAGATGATTAAGGCAAGAAAACCAGGAATATTACTGGGCAAAGGCTACAGAGTGACTGTGCAGTTGTATACGTTTATTGTGGTGAAGTTGTATATTTGGTCTGTACAAAGCAAAGTTTAGAAGATTAAAGAAAGGAAACAAAGGCATTAATAGTATTAAGCAAAGGCTACAACGTGATTGTGCAGTTTGATAAGTTTAGAAATTCTATTGGGGTAAAATTGTATTTGTATTGTATAAAGTAAATAGACCTGGTATGCCTTCCCCGCCCCTGGCTCAAAAGTTAAGAGGAAAAGTAAAAATCACTTCTCCGACTGCAATAAAAAACCCTAAAGGAAAGTCAAAATCTGTAAGTGATTGTGATATATATAAGGAGAATGCAGGAAGTCCGGTTATAGCCCAGTATAAACAGGGTTCGGTAAAAAAATAATTTAGGCTAATAATGTGCCTAAAGCAGTAGCTCCACTGATTGGGGGCACGGGCGAGGAAAGTAATATAGGAAATAGAGAACCTGATATACTCAAAGGTGAACCATGGTCAAAACACACACGCTGGAGCATTTCTCATGCGGTTTACAGTAAACGTGCTCCCACACTCACCCTAAGCTAATCCTTGCCGTGAAGGGTGGCACAAGGGAGGGGGGTGCAGGATGGGGCCCCCTATGCTCACCAGCTGAGCATAGGGCAGGAATTTCTGGGCTCCTACGGACACAGAGGGGTGCTCCCAGGGACCCTCCCCACCTTACCATGCTGGCTAGGGGTCTCTCTGTACCCCAGCAGTGCCTAGGGGCACCCAAGGGTGCACCCTAACCCCTATGCTACACACACACACACCCAGCCTAGGGGTCCATTTGGCCCCTAGCTGGCAAAAAAACCCAAAAAGCACACTCATACCAGATAACTGTCTTCACACCATCCTCATCCACCTGCTATCAATTGAACTTCTTTTCCCACAGTTCTACCTTTTTATCCAAAAAAACATTTTCTAATTCCTTTGCCAAATTGCATTAATAGTATCAACCTCCACTATCATACGCTTATCCTCATTCTGAGAATGCACCTGTAGCAGGTGTGCTAATTTTGGGCCCATTTTTGTCACAGAATTTCATGTTTTATTTTAGTACATATCTGTTTATTTATATATTTATTTCAAACACCACATGTAGCATACTGCTTTGCAGCATGCCTCCTGTGGACATTGAAATAAATTACCACATGTGAAATTCCTTTCAGTTACCACAGGTGGTGTGCTGCAAAGCAGCATGCCACCAGTAGTTATTGAAAAAAAAAGTTATATTTCCTCCAGAGGTATACTGTTTTGAAGCATGCCACCTGAAGATAATTAAATTTCCATTCAGTCAACAAACTTCCAGCTCGTAAAAATGCAACAATACAATACACATACTTTGTCTTTTTTTCTCTTTTCATCTTTTTTATTCTTTATTTTGAAAATTGTTACGATTTTTGAGTCATGTGCCTCATTTCGATTAAAAAATGACAGCTTGAGATTCCAATAGACTATACATTATTTCTATATTTAAGGAAAGGGCAGAAATGAGGGCTGTTGACAGGCCCATGTAATGAGGGAAGGTCATGTAACCCTCAACCTGCTTTTAATTCAAATGTCCAGTGTCTCATTACAAAAATACAGCAACTTGTTGTAGCGATTCTCGAACCATGTGCCTTGTTTCATATCAAAAATGACAACTCAAGATTCCAATATACTATACATTTCTTCTATATGTAAGGAAGGAACACCAACAAGGGCTAGTGACCAATGCATGTAGTGAGGGTAAGGTCACGCAACCCTCAACCAGCTTTTATTTTAAATGACCAGTGGCTCATTAAAAAAACGCAACTTGTGGTAGCGATTCTCGAACAGTGTGCTTTGGCACATACTGAAAAACATGACCCGAGAACCGTTGTGATGTAGATTGAAATAAAAGCAATCTGATTGGACATTTGATATGTGTGACTATAGAACGTGCACAATCAGATGCCAGCATTTCGAGATCATGATTGGCTGGGAAAAAAAGAAACAGCTATTGGTTGAAAAATATTAGGAGCTGCGAGTCGCAAGCCTCGGTGGAAGTGAAACATGTGAATCTCGGATTACTTGGAAAACTGACACAATTTCTGATTGACTGAATTCACATTGGCCCACCCCCACATTTTTTCAGCATGATTCTTGAATACAAGCCACACCCAAACCCAACTTCTTCATTCAGGTTTATCTGGCTGCTGATGGTACATGTGCCAGAAGATCTTTGACTTGTGGTTTACCTATTTTTGTAGATTCCTTTCTTTTTGAAGATATGGCAAATGCTGGAGCATCCCAGTCACCAGATACTCCTGGACTTGCCTCTGGGTGATTCAGCGCAGTGACCTCACAAAAGGTAGTCAGGCACTTACCACTTTGGGTATTCTCTCAAATGTGTATTGCCACCACTGGCATGAGACCAATGTCACATTCTGTGTCCCCACTCACAAGGCCAAACCTGGTCTGTGTAGCCTGGGCACCGACAGGGAGGAAGATGAGGCTCTGCCCACTGAGGAGTACAATGACAAACCCCCCTCCTGACTCTGCTGAGTCTGGGACAGGCCCCGCACTACTGGTACCTTCATCAGCACCAGTGCTCAGGTATGTTGTGGTAGAGAACATTAGGATAGACTGATGTTTTCATATCTGCACCACCTGCAGACAGTGCATCACTCCCCAGGAGCCCAGTATTGCTAGACTAGCAGATTCAGTGGCACAACATATCTGTGCATGACTCCACTGAGGGGTTGTTTTTGATTTTAAAAAAACACTGGCTTTTTGTTGATCTTCCAATTTTTTTTAGTTTGCCATTCTTCCACCCTTTCCCCTTATTATTTTCTATGTTTCTATCCCATGGGAATACCCTCATGGTTAAAGAAAGAATAAAAACAATTAATCTGAAAGTCTATACTTTACTTTATAAAAGAAATAGACTTTCAGATAGGTTATAATTCATCATGCATACTACATTTCAAATCTCAGTTTGTGAATCATGACACAATTCAAGATACACAAACCGACATTTGACCAGTCAGTTTCGGGCGGCACATGGAAACCCTCAATTAAGCACTCAAGGGTTTCCGTAAATGTTCGGAAACTCTTGTTTTCTGAATCTTGAAATGTGATGCATTTCAATTGTTTACATATTTCCACACCTCGTTTACTCTTCTCAAGTACCTCCATCAGATCTGCAGAACCTCCCTGCCTCCCCCTGTGTTTGGTTTCTCAAACTTTATTTCGTACGTTTCATAATTTAGCCCATTTTGGATGAACTGTGACTCAGGCTTCGAGGCATCGCACTACAAAAAACAAGATGGCAGCTTTCAGGACTAAATCCAGAATTCTGATTGGCTCACCGAGATACAACTCAATGGCACTTGGCCCGGAAACACTCGGTTATCGATTCTCAAAACATGACGCATTTGAATTGTGTTTACATATTTCCACACCTTGTTTTCTCTTCTCAAGTACCTCCATTAAATCCCCATTCCAAGTAACCGTGGAGTCTATGCCAAATATCTATAAGTACTGCTGTATTCTTTCACATGAAACTTTCCCAGAATGTGCTCTATGCACCGAACTCAACTTTCTTGAACGTTTCATACAAGTCTGTCATTCGGTTTCCAAGTTATAAGCAATAGAATTATGAGAATTTCCTATTTATGTTACGTTATGTTATGTTACATAGTATTTATATAGCTCCAATAAATTGCCTTCTGTCAGGGCTGCTCATCATCGCCACCTGTTGGGAGAGGGAGAGAGAACAGCAGGACACAATACACATTTTCTTTCTTGGCAGGTAAACATCAGGCCTATGCTCTCAGAGACATGCAGAGTCATGCAGTGGGGGTACCAGCATGGTGTCAGGTGGTTGTGTGTGGGTTGGGTAGCAAAAAAGGAGATAGAGATGATAGCCTCTGGTTCAAACATACTAAATACCTGCACTGCACCCTCTGGGGGCTAAAATGCCAGCACAGAGCACTCAGCACAGCCATGCTACTGCTGCCGGGTTCCATGCTGACAGCCCATCCCCCTCACTACCCGAGAGAGCATATTACAATTTAAAACACATTGTAACTTAACTCTCAGGTGATGACAGTCGCCAGAGAATACATATATACATACATTTATATTGGCAAACAGACGGATAAAAACGGTATTGGAGGGGCTCCTCCAACAATGTTGATGGAATTATGATTTTTGATTTTGCACACAATAAACTTCACACTTGACTGACAACTATCTTGGACTGCAATTTTTGGTGTGTGCTTGTGCAGTGCAGTGGATCGCAGTTCCCCGACTGCCTTGTTGCCTATGTGGCAGACCTGTTGTTTCGATCCATATATACATGTCTTTGTTTGTATTGCTGCCTAGATTGTTTGACTCTGTCATTTTTGTACACTTCTCCAGCAATGCCATTCCTGACATTTAACAGGTTAAACGCTGAAGCCACAGAGACATCATCTGTTCCTCAGAACCTGCCAATGAATGCAGGATGTTCCCCCCAAGATATTATTATTATTTATTATTTATTAAAAAAAAATTCTATAGCGATGCTTGCCAGCTGGCTTCCGACCGCTTACAACTGAAAAAAGACAAGGCCCTGACAGGGTCAAAGATGAAATAACCTGGTTGCATGACCAGAAATCCAAAACCATGTCTCAGAAAAGTTCTAGCTTTTAAAATATCTCATTTTCTGTAATGTCAAACTTTTGCCAAATGTTTACTCTGCAGCGCCTTTCCTTCTTATGTTTGCTTGTATAGTAAATTAAATTGGCAATATTCACAATGAAAGTTAGTTAACATGAAGGCTGGAATTATTTGCTGTTCTCCACTCTCCACACAGCAAACAATACCTCATGCAAGCTACGTCAATGTATTATTGTTTTCGACTTTTCTTTTTCCTGAAAATTTAAACAGACAAGAGAATACTATAATATACCTGATGTCAATGACAAAGAGCTACTATTTGAGTTTTAAAGAGAGGTTCAGCATTTTTAAATGTATTTTTTTAGCATGCAAACCTTTTTAACTTAAAAATGCATGCAAAACAATAATTATAAAACATTACACAAACATCTTAAAAAATAGGAAAACATTCCACTTAACTCTATTCCAGCCTCCCTGAGGACATCCAGTGGCAGCAACCCGACTTCTCATTCCTACAGCCTTTACTCAACCTGGTGCAGCTTCTGGGTTGATGGAAGTGCACATGTGTGATACACATAAAAGTGTTGTCATCTGATAATGACAACACAGTTGAAGTTGGGCACATGCTACAAAGAGGCACTTCTGGCCCAAAAAGTAAAAAAAGAAAAAGTAATGCAAGGGGAAGCCCCTTAGCATTGCCCATCATTTTTCAGCACTTTATGGGCCTGAAGTGCTTCATTGCAGAATGGGCTACCCACCAGTGGCCCACTCTCCAATGGAGCCCTTCTAGCCCCAAAAGTTACAAACAAACAATAGGAACTGCCAAGAGTAAGCCCCTTAGCAGTGCCCAGAGTTTCTTTCAGCACTTTTGGGGCCAGAAGTGCCTAATTGAAGAATGGACCACACCGGGTGGCCCACTCGGCAATGAAGCACTTCTGTCTCCAAAAAGTGATGGTCCCAAAAATTGCCTCGTAGCAGAATGGGCCACCTCTGGGTGGCAATTCTGCAACAAGGCAGTTCGAGCCCCAAAAGTGCTGAAAAAAATGATGGGCACTAGCACTGTCCATCATTTTATTCAGCACTTTTGGGGCCTGAAGTGCCTTGTTGCAGAAACACCAACCCTGGGTGGCCCACTCTGCAACAGGGCACTTCTGGTCCCAAAAGTAAAAAAAAAAATAATGGTCACTTTTAAAGGGAAGCCCATTAGCAGTGCAGATTGTTTTTTTCAGCATGTTGGGTCCGGAAGTGCCTTGATGCAGAATGTGCCACCTACGGGTGACACACTCTGTAAAAAGGGCAATTCTCGCCCCAAAAAATTCTAAACAACCAATCTGCACTGCTAAGGGGAAACCCCTTAGCAGCGCACTTCTAGCCCTAAAAGTAAAAAAAAAGCAACAGCAACTGCTAAGGGGAAGCCCCCTAGCAGTGCCCATAGTTTGTTTTAGCACTTTTGGATGGGTAGCCCACTCTACAATGAGGCACTTTGGGTCCAAGAAATTCTGGCCCAAATAAGTGCCTCATTGCATGCAGAATGGGCCACCTATGGGAGGCCAATTCTGCAATGAGGTACTTTGGGCCCCAAAACTGCTGAAAAAACTATGGGCACTGCTAAGGTGCCCCTGTTAGCATTGCCCATCATTTATTTTAGCACTTCTGGGGCCAGATGTGGCTTGTTGAAGAATGGGGCACCTGCCGGTGGCTCACTCTGCAATGGGACACTTCTAGCCCCAAAAGGTACAAAAAAAACAATAGGAACTGCTAAGGGGAAGGCCCTTAGCAGTGCCCATAGTTTTTTCAGCACTTCTGGCCCCAAAAAAGTGCTGGCCCCAAAACATGCCTCATTGCAGAATGAGCCCACTGCAGGTAGCCCAATCTGCAACTAGGCACTTTGGGGCCCCAAAATTGCTGAAATAAATGATGGGTACCCCATCATTTTTTTCAGCAGTTTTGGGACCAGAAGTGCCTTGTTGCACTTCAGGACCCTTCTAAGGGGAAGCCCCTTAGCAGTGCCCATCCTTTAGGGCCCAAAGTGCCTCATTACAGACTGTACCATCCATGGGTGAAGTGATTCTGGCCCCAAAAGTTAAAAAAAAACAATGGGCACTGCTAAGTGGAAAGCTCTTAGCAGTGCCTATAGCTTTTGTCAGCACTCTTGGGGCTGCAATTGCCTTGCTGCAGAATGGGCACCAGGAGTGTTCAGCAAGTGCCCCATTGCCAAGTGGGCCACATGTGGGTGACCCACTCTGCAACAGGGCACTTGCAACCCTAAAATTGCTCAATTTACTGCTGGACACTGCTAAGGTGCTTCCTATTAGCAGTGCCCAGTGGTTACTTTGTACCAAAAAAGGCTGCAAGAGCCCTGTTGCAGATTGGGCGCCCAACTAGGGGTCCACTCTGCAGGGGGGCCCTTCTGACCATTTCTTGGACAAAGTAACCTCTGGGCACTGCTTAGGGCATCCCCTAAGCAATGCACAGAGCTTTCTTTGTTTGGAAAGGGCCAGAAGGGCCCCATTGCAGAGTGGGCCCCTCGCTATGGCCGTAATATGCACCTAGCATACTGAGTGAAGAAAAATGTGATTTCCGCTTCCCACCTCAAAACAAAACATTTTGAATATGCCTTTTTTTACCTTGCATAAAACATTCTCAGAGCACTGACTAATTTTTTAACTTTTTCCCTGCAGCATGTGAATTAATAACAAACCCTAAATGCTAACATTTACCTCCAATCTTTCTAAAGATAAAGAAACTGAAGAAACATTCCAAACCATTGGTTGGATAGTGCAATAGGTAAGACCCCAGTGCTTTCAAGCCAAGGGACACTAGTTTAAATCCTGACCCTGTTGCATAAAAAATATAACATCTGTAAAATGTGAACGTATGATGTGTCACAGTAGTGTGACGCATGCAGAAGATTGTGGGATTGATTTGATAGGAGGAAGTTTTAGGATTTCAGTAAAGCACAACTCGGTAAAGGAGAGGAGAGACTTTGATGCCTGTGGGCTTTGGCTCATTATAAACAAACAAATACAAATACAAATAAAGACTTAAAAAACATGGCACTTGAAAACTCCGGCTGTCTACATCTACACTTCCGGGACCACAGGTCTTCCCAAGGCTGCAGTCATCAATCACTTTCGTCTTCTGTTAGGGTGTGGTCTGTTTCATAACTCTGGGGTAACCTCTGATGACATCATATACACCCCTCTTCCGCTGTACCACAGCGCCGGCTTCATGGTTGGTGTCAATGGGTGCATCAACAAAGGTATGTGTTTTCTAAATGAAATAATTATCTTTAGTCGTGTATGCCAAATTTTGTATGGGAAACTCCATGCTTTAGTCCCTGAGTCTCAAGATCTGCTTTGGGGCCTACTGGCCGTTTTTGACTGGACTATAGCTCTCCCAGACCCCTCGCATACTGGGGTTGATTAAAGGGTCCATCTCGGCTAATGCCACTTTAGCGCTTAGCATTCTCCTTCAAAACTTAAACGGAACTGTGATTTGTCATTCATTTAAAAAAACTGCTTCGTTTTACAGTAACAGCACTTTTAAAAGTAGCAATTACTTCAACTTCCTCAGTTGTAACTTGGATAAAAAAAAAGTATCTGAGGCTATTTTGCTATACGTTTGCTGCCATCTGGTGGCGAGCCATGGAATAACGAGTAAAAATAAAATTAAAAAATGACATTTCACTAATAGAAGCCAATTTCAAGGAAAATGGGGGGAAGGAAAGTATAGGCAGTTTTTAATGCTCTGTACAAAACACCTTTATACTTATTGTATTGCTTGTGATGACAGGGCCCCTTTAAGGGAAGCACCAGTCTTTTTTGGGCACAAAATAGTGGAAGTGGACTGGTGACATGTTCCGTCATTTCTGAAACAGACCATTGTTCAGGAGGAGGCACACGGGCAATGTCTAATGTAGCAGTTAAGCTTAAATCCTAATGTTGAAAGCTGGACAGCCAATCGGATCCCTCAGAATGCAGTCCATTACTGCTGGTATGGGCCGATTCTGGAATTCCTACACCAATTCCCATTGCTGATTTTTACCACTGGTAAAGAGGCGAGAATACTGGAGTAATAGAATTGGGAATAAGGAAGGGACTTGACAGTATTTGTACACTTGCGTTCTAAAAATCTTATTAACATTGTAGCCAGTCAATAAGGCTAGTTATTGCCCCTTGAAAGTGTCTTGGGCCATAAGCATTGTTGAACATTATGCTCAAGTAATGATGCTAGATTATCTATGTAGCGGTCAATGGCGCTAATCATTATTCACTCAAATTATACATTTCCTAGATATAAGCTTTTGACCAGCACCAAGTTCAAAAATGTTATTAGAACATGATAGTACCAGAACGTTAGCTTCCTTCCACTCCCACAGTGCCTCCAGCTTCCTGCTCGCTCAGGTACCCTCTGTTAGTTTGCATAGTAGATTCAAGGGATAGCTCAGTCCACCACTTTTAGTTTTTAGCTTTTCTGAGAAGCAATGTGCGCGCTTTTATGTTGCTGTGTGCGTGAAGGAACTTGTGAAGGAAGTGACGTGTGAGTGGGCGGCCCTATATGTTGTGTTCTGTCTGTTGTTTATATTGCTGTAGCTGTCTGTCTGAAAGCCCATGAGTGGAGGAAGTGATGCCGAAGTGCCCTGTTTCAGAGAGGGACACACGCAGGTGGCCCCCTCTGCAACGGGGCACGTCTGGCCCCAGGGGTGAAAAAACAAGTGATGGCCGATATAGCGGATGCTACATTGTAATTCTTCTCCTCCTTTCCCCCACCCCGACTCTGCTGAGGAAAAAAGTAAGAACCGCCATAGAGATTGTGTAAACAGCCTTTAACACCACAAAATGGGTGCAGCTAGGTAAGAAAATTAAGCACTAAAATTCCTTGTTCTTAAATAGCTTTCAAAATAAAAACAATGGGAATTGAATTCACTTAATAAAAATGAAAAGTGGTGGACAGAACTGTCCCTTTAAAGAGAATGGTGTTCTGAAGGAGATACCATGTTAGTCCTAAAGAAAGAACATGCACAGCCTGATTCAGTGAGTGACACTTAGTGAAAGTTTCCCAGCACACGGTGCAGACTTTCACACGGCGCCTTAAGCCAAGAAACTATGCAGCCTTGCGCCATATTTCTAACCTACTCCAACACAACGCCTTCTCAAAAGGCAGTTTTGCAGTCACTGCACACGCTGCACCACTGTCGGATTGGGACCGAAAATTCAACCGGGCACTGGAAAAAATCTGTGTCCTACATGTGTGACAAAAATGCCTATAATTGCGATAATCGTGGAGAAAAAAGTGGCCTATTTACACTAGGGAAAAAGTTGCTCAAATGCGGCTGAGAAAAAAGTGGTCCACACACCCTCAAGAGGATTAGGTATTTGGCCGAATTGCAATCTGACCCTGTGCTGTACTGCGTGCACTGGCACGCTGTGTATCATAAAATATTTGGTGCACGACCTACAATTCCTGTTTCACCCAACCCAGGTGGCTAGCCCCCAACACCACTATCACCACCCCCTCCCCATTCTCATGTTCTTGTTTCATTTTTGGTGGCTTCAAGATCATGGGTGTCCACTGAGGGGGCAAAGAAGGCCGCTGCCCGCCCCCCCTACCATCATCTCCCAGGGTCCGCTTGTAAAATGCACAGTTTGGCCCCATTTACATTCATTTTTTCAAAATTTCATGGGGAAAAATGTTTTGCCTCCCCCTGCAAAAATTTCTTTGGATGCCCATGTTCTAGATGGGTCTATGGTCCCCATCGTCATGTACACTTGGCCCGTGGGATCCGTGCTTCACCACAGAGGTTTTTGAACAACAGGGTAGATGGAGCACAGGGTCGCGATATGGGTACTGCTGCAACACCACTTCTACCACAAACAGCTGGATCGGGCCAGCTTTTGTACATATAGCACCCGGCAAAGGTAAATTTGGCACCCTATCGCACTAAATTATTTTTTCAAGATTTGCCAGTGTTTGTTCACAACTTTTGAACCGTTAAAGATAGAAACAAAATAATCAGCTGGTTTTGGCCAGCCTCTTTCGCCTGGCATCCTGGGTGTCTGCCTGTGTGCCCCATGCATAAGGTCGGCCATGTTTCGGTTTTCCTGCCGGCACACACATAGGCAAAGGAAACAAATGGAGGGGCTTGAGAGGTAAGGGGGGGCGGGGGTGGGGGCGGGGGGGCACCAAACAAAATATAATTAAGAGGCCAACTTCAAAAATAAGAAAAAAACGAGCAAACTAGGAAAAAGGAAAGATAAAAAGAAACGAAAAATAAAACTACAAGCTAGGGGAATGCTGATTGGACGGGCGGGAGGGGGTGGGCCCTGGTGTCCTTGGCGTCCTGCCAATCAAAGGATGGACTTCCAAGGGCGACACGGGTGTTGAAGAGGGTGTTCAAGAGGTGGTAAGAGGGAAGCACTTTATGGGGTGGACCGCTCCCAGGTAAGGCTCCTTTCAAATATATTTATCTACCACCTGTCTGTACTATAAGACTGTACCTACTACTCTGATTGTAATGTGATTACCCCTCATCGTCCTGCTATGCTAGCATGGCCCTTCTGGATTACTTGACGATTCAGGAGACCATGGCTTATGCTGCACCCCCAAGAGAACAGAGTTTATACTGCCTGCGATAGTATCATGTCATGTTAAACTATGCTAGAATGCTGCAGATTAGCGGATGCTAGGCTAGAAATTCAGCGGCTACAAAGCCATTGTTATGCAGCCATGTTATAAGGCTTTGGTATGTAATGTGATTATCTCGCATCGTCCTGCTATCCTCGCATCGTTCCTGTGTGATACGTTTGACCTAGTATGATGCCGCATGGGGAAGGCGGGTGGGTACTACAGGCATGGACACGGGCGGCCGCCTTTGCTCCACACCAGGCCGGACCAACCAAGGGTATGGTGGCTAGCCGATACAGGCCGGTGGATGCGGGAGCCGCCCGGATTCTCCTCAGACTAACATGCCGAGCGTCCAAGCCCAGTCTAGGGTGGGGGGACAGAGGGTTAGACCTCCGCCCCTAGTGTTGATCTGCCTGGGGCGGTGGGGGGGCTAGAGCCGAGGAGAAGAGACTCCCACCTAAAAGTCAAAGCAGCTCAACTCTGTCAGGAGGGGTGAGGATATATATATGTCTATATGACCTCATGCTGATAATACCTATGGTTGCATATATGTTTTTCACTATGCATATGACTAACAGCAGGGAGCACCCAGGTAAAACAGGCAGGTCCATGGGGTAAAATACTAAAACTAAGGGGAATGTCATTAAACCCTAGGTATGCAAACCCGAAGGGCACCAGGTCAGCGCATAAATCTCCAAATGGGGTCCTTGCGCTATACAAATGCATGATAACATAACATAACATAATCCCTTATGCCCCACCACAGCCTGAAAAGTATGACATATGAAATGCTACACCATACAATCCATATCCCATGGCATCTCACTCTTCTGCTTACTATACCGTATACGCCATGACACCTAGTGCCCGACATCCGGCAATGCTGTCCCCTACTCTTCCTTTAACCCCTTAAGTGCTGGTGCCGAGAACGTCTCGGCACCAGCATTCCCTGGGGAGTGCTGGTGCTGAGACGTTCTCGGCACAAAACCCAGGGCTGTTT
>JASBQG010000088.1:0-14020 GCA_030264915.1 Desmognathus orestes
AGGCTACAGGAGCCGAAACTGTCAGAGGGTTGTGCGAAGCAGGCTGATCCGCTACCTCAGCCCTGCCGCTCGTCACAGTGAATGAGGCCCAATATGTGTAACTAGTGGGACTCATGGTTTGGTCTTAAGCGAATTTTCCCTTATTCTGACTGGATCTTTCTGGCTATGGGTGGGAGGAGGGAGAGAGAAGCTGCGGATGCCAAATTCATGTTGCTAATGTGCAGTTCTACCTGCCATCAGGCCAACAGTGCGCATATGTGAGGAGAAAGGCAATTAAAAACTGTTATAGAGTATGATATTGTGTGAGTAATCTTTTGTATGTTTTGTTTATTTACAGATTATTATTGTTTTTATAAAAAAGTACAACCATCCTACCTGCAGTCGTTCTAAGGATAGCTCTGCGTTGAACATTGAAGCCATCTTGTATGTCCTGACGAAAGTGTGAAACCACCAGCCATACTGAAACATGTCGACAGCTAACCCACTATCATTTTTGTAGCGGCTAATACTTTTAACGATTTCTGGGTGCTTCAATGAAATCCAATGTTTACAACTATATGCGACTTATTACCTTTGTCCCATGATGAATAATTTAGACATATCATTCTACTTTCACTGACTTCTGCGTCAGTTCTGTGTACAGTTTATGTGTATTATAAGATGTAAATGTAAGGTCTAAATTAAATTCAAGAAGGGGGACTCTAGCAGCAAAATGTGCAAATGTTTTCTAAATGATCAGCTAACTACTAAACATAGAATGCCAACTTGTGTACTCTTCAGCCAACAAAGGAAAAGTCTTTTGAAACCATTATTTTTGACATCATCCCCCAGAAAGCTTTTGAACTGCACATCACTCACTGTATCCCATAGCTTTCATTCACACATCTCAAAGTGAACAGGAAGCCTGCCAAGAGAGCTGCCTGCCCTAGGGAAGCACTTATAAATGGGATACACTGTTTTTTGCTTCAACTGTGGGTTTTTTCTAACCACTCCAGTGAAACACAAGGCGACAAAGACCTCTTAAATACAGAAACCCATGCAGTTTGTTTCCTGCCAGTAATTATACTGCTGTGTACAGTAAAATAGATGTATGTCATAATTAATTGGGGAATAAAAGAGCAGGCTGCACCACTGGGACAGTAGCACTGAGAAATGCCTCATTTCCTTCGGTTGTCATGTAAATTTGGGTGGGTACTTGATTTTTATTTTTTAATTCTTTTCACTATAGTTTGATCATTTCTTCTAACTGGAGGGTCTCATATAGACCATAGGTGAACACTCTGGTTCATGTGGGTTCAATTTCGCCTACACACAATAGTAATTATATTCACGGTGGCACCTGTCAATGAAAGTCAGCACCTTGGAGTGGTTTACACTCAATACGCACATAAGCGTGAGCTGTATACTTTGACCTCTGCTCTTGCTGCCAAAAACAAACATGTTTCTGTAATGGGTCTTCCATTACACGACCCAGTGGCCGTGTTGTTCCTCTCCAGTTGGTGGTCCTACTGTCAGATATTTGAATTTCCATTTAATATTACCAGCTGATCTGTGGAAATTGTCTGGAGTACCCCCAATAGCAGTACCCCCAAAAGCAGTTGACATCAGGTGCTGCCTTAAGGTGCCCTTAAGGCATATTTGTTGGATCAAGAAACTCAGAAACTACTGCAGGCTAATGTTTCAGTTGCCCCCTTACTCAGTACGGCCCATCGGGCTCCTTCCCAGACAGCTTTGCAACAGCATCCTCACGTCCCCGGTCATCCCATAGCCACTGATCTATCTGATTGCCTGACTGACCCCCATGAGCTACTTGCTTGCCCGAGCGGCCCAAAGCCTATTGGGAAGATGGGTGGCCCGGCTGGTTCTCTGCAATCTGGCTCTAGCGTCCCGTCTGCCACTTTGGGACTATCTGGTGGGCTGGCCTCCCCTCCTCTCCCCAAGCGTGATAATGATTGGCTGTGGCAAATGGCCATTAGGAACAAATGTCTGAGCTCACACACGGGTCAATATAGACCGCGTGTAGGGGCCGAATTGCTGCATTTTGAATTCTGCTTATTCTGTGACCTGTTTATAGGTCTTTTTAATTGTGCCTAGACATTTGTCAATTTTAACTGTATGTTGTTTGTGTTTGTATTCATTCTATGTCTTATAGCAGTGTAAAGCTCAGGCACACATCGCTCAATAAAAAGCTTGTAATAATAATAATAATAATAATAATAATAATAATAACGGTTCTTGCAGCAAGTGTAACTGGCTTGAGCACGATCTTAGAGGAGTGACTTTGGGCATTAGTGCTTTTCCATCTTGCTGACTGCTATGGCCCTTCCATGTCATTCTCTTTCTGTTGCCATAGCCAATGAGAGCTTCTACCTGCTGCACCCTCTGACTTCACTTTCTAAGCAGTTCATTGGCTTGGGTTTCTGTGACTTACTCTGCTTTTCCCAGGTCCCTCTTTGATGTTGTGTTTTGCAGACTATTTCACCTGTAAATTTGAACAGCAGCCTAGAAAGATCTGCACCATTGTCTTGTTTGCTATCTGTAAATTGGCATGTGCTCTCTAGTCTTCTTAGTCTCAGCACATAGTCATCCATGTTCTCTTCTCCTTTAAGCCAAGCTAATCTCAAATTGTAGCATTTGAAATTCTGACGAGTGTGCAGATTAGAGTACTGTGATATCCTCCACTGCTTCATCAAATGTTGATGGTGCAGAGAGGAGAGAAATGGGGGAGATGTTTAGCTGGACAGAAGAGGGAGACCAGTCACATATTACCCCCAACGTTCCCCTTTTGTGTAAATCTATAGCATGCAAAATGGCAAAGCACAGCTTGCTGACTCAGTGCAAGCTTTGGGAAATTTGTTCCAACACCTTTTCAGACATGAAGAACTTAAAAAGTAGCATTTTTAAATAAGCCACTGGCTTTAAAATGCTGAGAGGGCTGGGGAGGTATAAGTCCATTCAGAATGTTAAACAATTCTCAAATCCTAGAACCACACTGGAGCTATCAGGCGAGATTTCCTTTCCTTATAGACCAATCGCTGTGGCTTTATTTTTTATTTATATCTTCCTTCCATTGTGGTCAGATAACACGCCGGGCTAGGTGTGTTATCTTGTTCCCATTGAGAAGGCTCGCTGTTTCACCAAACAGATCAACTCTGTACTATCAATGTGTAGTGTTTCACGATTTGAATCTTTCCAACCTCCACCACTTTCCAGGTTAGTATGTTTTATTCTGCTAAATTTCTCCCATAACAGACTGGTCTGTGGCAGTCAGTGTGGCAAATACGAACTCCATTTTCTAATTACTTTTATTTTTGTCCAATTGAAAGGGGTGTTGTGAAAATTGCTAAGAAAATCACACATTGGTTCAACTTGCTGGTATAACTTTTGATATGCCTGAGTGATAATTGGCGCAATGCATCAGTTATACCTACCAGACCCCACCATCCAGTCATTTGTATATGCAGGCCTTAATGCAACATAGACTAGTAAATAGTCACGGGATGTTCCTCCCACACCACCTATCCCATCCCAGGTTGGCATTTGATGCTGATATAGAATTAGAAATCAGGTTATTGATGCTTTCTATTGGATTGTGCAAGGGTGTGCCTACACATTCCTTTTCTCCATTTCCAAACCATGTCCATTTAATGAGAGTGTAATTCACTCATGTACCAGTTTATTATCAATAAAAGATGTGATGGCCCCAATTGTTGGTTTAACACGAATACATGTCATTTGCATGTTTTCTTGCCCAATTTAGTGGTTTATTTTCTAACTGATCAGATCCATCTTCAAGTTAGTAACCTTACTCTAGTATTAGCGATTCTTTATCAAACACCCATATGAACAATCTTTTATTAAAAAACCCTGTTCTTAAGACAAAACTCCTGAAACAAACAAATACCATAGCGCTAGCAATTCTTTTCATACAGCAACCCCACAAGTATAAATTGTTTTTTAAACAGTTAACACAACCACAGAACCAACATTCCACCCCATCATTGACAGGGCACTCTGGTATAGGAAAGTCTCTAGGACACACTTTTTGTCGTCTTCTGTTTTGCAGTAATATCGTCAATCATTTTGTATGGAAATCTTCAGTATCTGGCTCGCCGTACAAATTATGCACATTTTTGTCCCTTCGGAGCTGCGTGCTAGAATCCACTAATGGCACTTTAGCACACACAGTGGTGCCTAGGATTAAAGTCTTGCTGAATTAGTTTTCAAAATGATTTCAACTTCAGTATTAAAGAGCCTGATCTGCAGCCCGAATGCCACTGGAGTGAGGGAGACACAGCAAATAGGCTGGGTTCATTGGTTGGAAATATTGCTTGTGGCAGATGTTGCCTGATTAAGGAGGCGAGATGAAGGCTGCCAATTGTACACTGCTCTTAGTGCAGACATTTCCACTGATGCTGTTTTTCATGCAGATTATAGCCAGTTTACTGTTGTGTTGTGGCAGATTACCCAGAGGGTCCTTTGATCTGTAACACTTTTGCACACAATGCTGAAAAGCCTTTCACGACAAGCCTTGTTGTGCAAAACCGATTTATATTGCTATAAATCGTCATGTTAAATGTTATGCAATTTTTTAACTCAATCTTTTTTCATTTTTTTAGTAAAACACTGTTTTCCCTAAATGCCAATATCATTGCCCTGATGCAGGTTCCAGGTCATCACTCCTAGACTGCAGTGGAACCGAAACAGACTGTCGGCACCTTTTCTTTCTCTGTTTTCTCTTTGGCAGATATTAAACTGTTGTTGAAATTTACAATTGTTTTCAATTTACAAGAGTTACCATTATTTGTGATTACTCTCGGTCTGCCCCTGGATACCACAATGCCACCTGTGGTTGAGATATAATTTTTTCTCCCGCGGGAGGGTGTGTCCAGTTTTTCTTGATTTATTTATGCATTTGTCTGGATATTATTAGTTAGTTTATAGTTTAGGGATCTTTCTGTTTCAATTTTTGATTTTGCTGTTGCATTATTTAATATTGTACTGCATTTTTATCATTTTGATGTTGGCCAGTGAATGTTGGGCTTGTAAATGAGGTGGTTTGTCGTAGTTGATTATTTAAAGGGCAAGTCTTTCATGTCGCACCTGTGTATTCCAGTAAAACTGCAGTTTGACAAGTCCTGTGTGTGGTGTGGACTGGAGATATTTTTCTATTCTAACAATATTTGTAAATGAAACTGACAATTTGTTTGTAGGTGGCGAGAAATGTTGACTACCCTAAATATTAATGGTTGGTATTTCTATGCATTTCCTGCAATCAAAAGAGCACGGGTGCCATGCGAGCGTGCACTCTTGTGCTTGTCTTGCATATTTCAGTTGACACATTTGTTCCAGTCAAGGCTGTTTTGATTACTTTTCATCGACTGTTATGTGATTTGTTTAATGCACATTAAACCGTATCCAATAATACAGAGACTATTGGTCCTGTTCCCTGGTGCTCATATGCAACCAGCATTTGAAATATTTCTTACATATTCCAGAACTTGCATCCAATGACAGACTTCTGTCATCCTTCTATTGTACTTGGACCTCTTGTAAGGCTTTGAGAGCTGATGCTCTTTGCATTATATGGGTCACCGAGATGTTTTCTGTGGGGCTGTATACCTCTTGGAAAATATCTGAAAGCTGGTTAAACAGAGGCCTGAGTTATAAGGTAGTTGGTGCTGGCGGTGAGTCCTGGGGAGTGCTGCAGCATTGCCCGCTATGTGGAAAAATCATAAGAGCATCTGGTAGTGGTTTCTGTACATTTATACTGAGAAAAGTGCGGTAGACAAAAGAGGGCAATAATTCCAGTATGTCTCTATGCTGGGTTTTCAGACCAGTCCCATGGCAAACGTCAGGCCCCAAAACTTTCTCAGCTCTCTTGCATCGGTGGGAAAACATGACCTTGCCCTTACAGGCATCCTCATATTGGGGTGTGAATCCGTATATTGCTGTGCATAGCGATTTGTTTCTGTGGTCATGCCCTGAAGCAGAGTAACTGTGAGGAATAAACCAAAGAAGATACATGGATGAAATTTGCCACATCCACCAGAAGCCCCACTGAAGGTGTAAAAACTGGGATAACGGGACAATAGTGACTGGCTGCAACCCATTTTAGACCATGGTTCGGTTCAACAACTGGTTCAGAGGAACTAGGCTCTGGCTGGTCTGCCATGCTTCTTGGCGGTAATCTCTCAGACTGATCATCACTTGCATCAGAGTTCATTTCCTTGTTGAGTTCCAAAGAGCACCCATTCTCTAGACCAGAATCTTACCCACTGCTTTCATCTGAGCTTGTGTACTGAGAGAAGTTGAGGGGCTCTGATGCATGCTCTGGCATGAATCATTTATCCGTTCCCACTCTTGTACTGTGGCTGGCGAACAGCACAACCCACCGCATGTCCCAGATGCGCTTTTACATCTGCCCAAGTTTTTTCATTATGAGGGACACTTATGTGTTGGCTGGGTGGAGGAGGCAAAGAAATTTCAAGGCTTTCCGGGGTTCAGCAGCAAACTGGATTGGTCATCGGCCGTGTCTGTATCTAGTGATGGAAGATCCAGAGATGATCCAAGAGGGGCTGCTAGGAGAATAAGGGGCAGGGGATGTCAATGAGCAAAGGACACCAGTGTGCAGTATAGCCTCCCCGCCCCTTCAATCGTCATCATGCCAGCAGCGGGGCTCAAGGGAGGAGCTATCATCAACATGCTCACCGGCGAGAAGGAAAGTGGCCTCTTTGTTCTTGCACGACCACCCGAGGAGCGGCTCTTCACCAGCCTCCCAGGATATGCCAGGCCGGCAATGTCCATGCAACTCGGTGGTGAATTCAGTGGTCCATGCAACTCAGTGGTATTTTCCTTTCTGTTGATCCTTTAACTCATCTTTTTATATTGTTGCTATGATTCCTTGCACAGGGTGTTACACTTTTCGTCATATTGTCTGGGCTATGCTCTTGTGCACAGACAAGCAAATTGGTTCACCTTGGTAAAGTGTTACATTCTTTCATCTTTCAGACCTTCATATTTGCAATTGCCGGCATTTGCGTTTCACAACCGCACCGTTGCAGGAACCAGAGGCCAGCGTTTTACATGCGCCCGCCAGTGTGTTTTGTACCCGCGTGGTGGGCTGCGCAGGCCTTTTACCCTGTGGCCTGAGGCAGCCGGTTCTTAGCATGCGGGATATTTAATGGGCATATATTTTCTGGTGGCCTCTTTCTATCTAATTAGGATGCTTCCATCTTTTCATTCTAATTGGATTATGACGTTGTTTAAATTTTATCTTAATTCTGAAGTCATTTATGAATGATTTAATTCTGATGTTTTCATAAGTATTACTTATCAAAGCCTGAGCCATGCATGCTTGTTGAGCCCCGCATTGGGGAGATGATTGTTTGGACATGTGGCCCACAGCAGCCCACTCCTAGCCTCTGTAGATATTGCCAGTGTCTTGCTAACTTCGCTATGCTGTGCCCATATTATTTGCTGGCTATGACCGTCGGATGTTTGCACAAGCTTATTGTGTTAAGAGGCTCTGTGTGCCACTATTACTGTATGCCCTGCGACATGCACTAAAGGGTGCCTTACTTATGTTCCAGGCTACCACACTCGATGGGGCCTTTTCATTGGCCTTAGATGCTCCACCAGTGTGATCTAATCTTCAGTAATGGTTGGCTACATGAGAGAAGAAAGAGTAGCCCCTGGTGTCCCGGTGCAGGGATCTCCATAAGTCGGTTAGTTGAAAAGTTTTGACCACCTGCATAAATGCGGCCAATGCCGTTGGTTTGACAACTCTTTTACTGTTGGAGGACCTATCCAATGTAGGATGAATATTTAAATTAAAGTCACCACATAGTATCATTAGACCTTCCCAATGTATAAGCGACAATTGAAGTTCCTGCCAAAATTCAGGATCGTCTTCATTTGGAGCATAGACAGTTATCAACAAAATTACTAGACCCCCTTATTTTAATGTTACTGCTAGCCATCTACCATTTTTGTCTTTGTGGTTTAGGGACATGGGCCATTCTAAACAAGAAACAATAGCTACCCCCTTCATCCTACCAACATTAGATTCTGCAGAAAAATAGTTGCAGCCACATTTTTTCAACCATTTACTTGCACTGACACTAAAGTGAGTCTCTTGAAAACACCAGATGTCTCTAGGGTTGAGTTGCAAAAATTGTAAGACTGTTCTTTTTGTTGTTAGACCCTAAGCCATTTACATTCCAACTGGATCGGTCGGGAGCCTCTATTCCTTCTGTCAGTTGACATTTAAGAACCATGACAAATTACCATCTTCTTTATCCTTGCTGAATTTAATCGTTACAACATTTATTTTAGTTTTTCTTCCCCCTCTCACCCTCCCACACACCGCTACTGGTCTACCACCCCACTCCCTACACCCCACTAATCCCACAATTCTAAGCGTGGGGGGCACCAAGGAGGACCAGCCCGCTGGCACGTCCTGCTGTAGACCATGAAGAAAATCAGTGCAAAAGAAAGAAGCCGCCTCAAAAAGAATTAGAGCAGTATTAATAATTGCTCAGGTAGTGTGGCTGTGCTGTTAATTTTGTAGATTTTCAAAATACATTTTCACGGTTATTCCGTTTTCTGAAACCCGCCCTCTAGGTTGCCCGTGTGGCCACATGGTTCTTGAGAGGCGCCCTGCTCTAACAGAGGTATACACGGTATGTGTCTTTCAGTGCAATTTTAGCGGTGTGCGTGTAGTCTACAGGATGTGTTTCAGGGGCTTGCACCAAGTGGTGGTGGTGCAAATCGGCCTTTGGGTGGGCTTCTGCCCTGTGCTGGGCAAGTGTGGTCGGCCACGTGGTTATCAAGAGGTTGTATTACGAGGGCTTATGGGAAAACAGAGTAGTCTCACAGTGTCTTAGCCGCTTCTCATTTATATAAGGTTTTACCAATTTCAATCTTATGTCTCTATAATAATAACACATGGATTAAGGTTTCATTATTGGTACCACAGATACAGAGAGGCGACATCTTTATATCCAATTCATGCTTTAGAGCTCCTAATTTGGGAGGTTAAACCTAAATCGTGTTAGGGTATCCCTACTCTTTTTCAGAAGCTGAGTCTGTAAATATAATGGTACGGACAACGGCAAAAGTGGGAGAAAACAGCCTTGTTCTTCCCACCTAGTGGACATTTTATTTTTTAAAGAAACTAATAAACTGTTAGCTCGTTCCCTCTTCTCAGTACCAGATAAATAATACATGCAAATCAGAAAAAGACATTCCCACCATCCTTAAAATTTCACCTATCCGTGGGTTGTTGTACAGACCATTATTCATACGTGAGTTTAATAGTAGGGCATTGATTTTTCTTTATATATAAAAATCAAATAGTCCATAATATTAATGTGCACATTTTTAGATAGTCTTAATAACGCCCGATTAGATATACAGACTCTCTTCAATCTTGAATCAAGCATCTCCTTCCATTGTAAATTATACATAAAAACACATCCTAAATAAATAAAACTATCCACCATCTCTAACTAATTTTCTCCACATCTAAAAACTGGTTTGGGTTTAAAAATGTTTTGCTTTCTAAAAATCTAAATTTTAGTTTTTCCTGCATTAATTAATAATTTTCTAGCTGCCATTATAGAATTAAATTCATTGATTCATTTCTCAAGAAGAGCTGTTGGAGTAGTTTCCATTAAGACGTTATCGTTGGCATAAAGTAAAATCGGGTATTTCCCGCCTTCAAAATTAGGGGTATCTGTGGTCATCTCCTTCAACATAAGATTAATGCCATCAATATATGTTAGAAAGAATCAGAGAAAGAGGGCAACCCTGGCGCACTCCTTTCTTTTAGTATTGGTATCTTTTGTGTTAAATCGGCTTCACTACTAAACACTACCTGAGAAGTCAGGTTAGAGTTCTTTAAAAATTATGATCATATTTAAGGGAACCCCTTGCTTCAATAAAATGCCCCATAAATGTTTGTGGTCAATACAGTCAAATGCTTTAGATAGATCCAGGAACATACAGTATAATTTACTCCAGCCAACCAGTCTTTTAGTAAATTCGCTAATATACAGCAAAAAAGTGTACTCATTACTACTATTAGGCTAGCAAGGCGGTAATTCCACGGGTCATCCTACTTTTAAAATCTCATTAAAACATCCGCACAGAAAAGGCAGCCAAAAATGAATCATCAATTTGAAATAATTCTGCAGACAAGCAATCAATGCCAAGGGCCTTCCTGGGCCTCATTTGGTCTATAGCTCGTTTGCCCTGGGGAATAGAGAAAACTAGGGGATCACCACCCTTCAAATTCACAATCAGGTTAATTGGGGTCAGGTCAAACTTGTATCCAAAATAATTATGCCATTCCCCTTGGAGAATCGATGGTTCATCCCTAGCCGGCTGACTTTGCCCTGATAAAAAGGCATTCAAGTTTTTCCAATACTTTCTTGAATCATTAGCCAAAGCTGCTTCCTTTATCCTATCCACAGAAGCCATGTTGTAGTTTATCTTAGCCCTTTTAATCGCCTGCTTATATTGGGCACGTGCTAATGCAATTTTGTAAGTATCCTCTGGGAGAGCTTTTGCTTCTAATAGTAACTCTCTTTTAGCATATTGCAATTATCATCAAACTAGGCATTGTGGCCCTCTGTTAGAGCTCTAGGATTTTTATGTTTCTTATGGGGTTTGGACACCTGATCAGTTAGTAGTGCAAGAACAAACGTTATTAAGGCAATCCTTTTGGGATCCGCCTTTGTCAGAATATTCTGGAGGATAGAAATCCCTTCTTTACAGAGACCATCGGAAGAATGGCCTCACAGAGCTCACCGGTCCACTTCAGACCTTTCCTATTTGACTCAATTTCAATTACTTCGATATCCTGCAAAACTTTCCTTTGGGGTCCAGGGCCTGTCTTGAATTTTATTAGAAGCAGACAATGATCACTTAAAAATATATCCCCCACTTCAAAATCATGAAACAGTGACCATGACTCACCAGAAGTGGCCATATAGTCAAAAAAGGACCCTTCCTTGCCAGTAAAAGTACAAGGAGCAGGAATATCGCTAGGACACCTGCCATTGAAACTCCTTAGACACATTTTATCACAGAACTGAAAAAAATAAAGACCCACCTTATCAGTTTTAAACGTACACCACCTAACAGCTGGTATCCCCCAAATGTCATTTAGAACCTGATCCTCAGTATTCTATTTCTTCGTACTAATTCGAGCATTCAGATCCCCACATAAAAAATGACATCGATTTTCTGAAAAGTATTCAATGAATCAATCACACACTCTTCAATGCACTTTAAACAGTAGCTCATGTTTCCCTCCCAAGGCTTCAGGTAAACGTTAATATGTAAATGTAGGGCCATTCCATCAAAACTTCTGCTGTGTGGGTAGTTCCTTAACTGCACCAGTAACTTTATTTGATATAAAGCATGCTAAACCTCATTTAACGCTTCCAAAAATGGATTTGTCGGCATTCACACAGAAACCTTTCTATCCCTCTAGGAAAGGAGGTTGGGTCTCCCATGTTTCCTGGAGAAAGATGCATGTAGCGGTCTTCAAAAAATCGACGATATTAACATCTGATAGTCTACTTGAAAAACCCGCACAATTCCAGGAAATTAACAAATGGTTCACAACTCCCACCTCCTCACATTTCCCATTAACAGTAGTGGGTACATCCTCCAAAATATCGTCAAAGCAGATCTTTGGGTCACATACATGTGAATTACATACAACAGAAATCTAAGCAGGTTCGGGCTACCTTGTGCTTCTCATGGCACTAAATTACTATCATTGTAACCAATAGAAATATTTTCAGCCATCTTTACCATCCGAATTGGGAAACCCAGAACATGACTTTGTATAGGTTGAGATTGTACAAGGCTCATATCTAACATGTTAGAACCAGTTACACATTCCTGAATGCTGTCTTGAACGGGAAGATACAGTCAGTCACAGGCATTCATGTCAGATAACACTGAGAATAGGTTCATTGTAAGACAGAGACATATTGCGCTTTTAGTACAGTAGATGCATTAGACTTAGTCCCTCGAACTACAGCGCACAATACACCGTACTTACAGTAGCCACTACAACAGAATAAGTGTTTGAAACTATTCACACATGGTTTGAAAGATAGTGTACACCATGCTTAGTAAAGCATCCCAGTTGAGAACCTGACTAATGCCCTGCCTGCCACTGGCAGGGCATTAGTCTGCATTACCCTGCATTTAGTGATATTTATTGTTACATGAGAGGGAACATAACATAAGACGGGCAGCATGGAGAAACGCCACAGAATCCAAGCGCAGCTGGGTCTACCACTGCATATTGGAAAGATCAAGGAACATCAATTACTTGCAGATACGTTTAAAAGTGCATGTGTGCTAATTCTTAAGTGTTGATTGGACATAGTGACCTTTGAAAAAGAAATAAAAATGATATTTATCCAAGTGGCATTATAAACAAAAACGTTTACATTTTGGAAGCATGTGTTTAACACATTTAGCTTATATTTTTTGTAGCTAATTTCCCATGGTGTTGTGCTCTTGGTTATATGCCAGTCTTTGACCTGGCACCCACAATGCTTCTGGTTGTCCCCTAGTCACTTCCTAAGCCTCTCCAACAATAACAGCTATTCTGTGGGGACAGTGCACTTGGCAAAGGGTGACCTACGTACAGTACCAGGGAATACTTTATCAAACCTTGATTGTCTCACCAATCCTCCACATTTATAGCGATCAAAATTCAAGCATCATAGCGTTGTATTTAAGACTGCACATTTACACTCCCGGATGAGCCTTTTAAGTCAACCAGCACACCTTGAACCTTACTGGAAAGCTACGGAGAGTTGTACAGACAGCTTTAATTGTAGCCGAATCACCGCAGCACCAGCTGCGGATATATATGACCGTATGCGTGAGAAGTTTGCAACGAATCACACTGCCATATTGAATCTGGGCTATGATTAGTCATGGTTGACATCAACAAGTCAAAAAAGGGCCTTGTAAAGATGTTATAGAGTGTTGGTGACAAGCAGGATCCCCCACAGGTATCTCAGAGGGAGCAGCAAAACCCTCTCCACTGAACACTCTTGCTTTCCTGCCCGAGAGGAAAGAGTGCACCCAGGCAGATGCTGAGTCAGAGAAGTTGGCCACTTAGTGTAGTTTCTCAACTAGAAGCTTATGGTCAACCAGATCAAAAGTGGCTGACATGTCAAGCAACATGAGCAGCTAAATGCCTTCACAATCAATAATCTTAATGGCTCTGGCTTTGAGATCTAACATGGATATTTCGGTGCCATGAGCACTCCTAAAGTCGGATTGTTATTCACCAAGAATTCTCTGGTCCTTCAAATATTTTTGTATTTGTAAGTATGGAATATGGTCAATAATCTTAAGAAGAAATGGGATCATAGTAATAGGTCTACAATTAGGTGGTATACGAGGATCTAGGGAGGCCTTTTTCAAGAGAGGCATTATCCAGGCTTTCTTGATAGAGCCTGGGATAAATGAGATATTAACAAATTTAGCGATCAAGGGGATCAGTACTGGCATACCTTCTTTGCTAATTGTGGCTGGACAGGCATCAACTCTACAGAGGTAGGTTTTAAAGAAAAAACAACTCCAAATACCTCCTGCTCTGAACACAGCTGAAAAGAAAAAAGATTAAGTAGTATGTTATGCCTTGCAAAGGGCTGTTAGGAGGGAACGCTAACATAGCTTTCCGACATACAATCTCTTCCTGAAGTTTCTTTACTTTCAGGATTAGTGCGTCCTGTATCTCTTGACACCAGTTGTCATCTTTCTTGATGTCGATTACAGGTTTGATGTAAGGCTTATCTCATTGTCTCAGTAAACAAAGCTGAGGCGATATTCCGAGCACTTTGAATTTTATTTTCTTCATTTTATTTTTTTCTTTATTTTCTTCTTGTAATGCTTCATAGTTGTAGTTTTGAAAGATTTAAAAGCTTTCCTATATTCCCTCCTAAGCAATAGTAAGTTGTTAAACCAAGAGTCC
>JASBQG010011138.1:0-13832 GCA_030264915.1 Desmognathus orestes
GAAATTTGCTGGAGGCCACAGAAAGGGTGTGGCCTCCAGCAAATTTCTAATGAACACCTGGCACCAAACAAAGAACATGTGCTGGGCAGCCAGCGAACGCCCTACGAATGGCTTGTACACACCACAGAATGTAGCGTGCGCAAGGTCATATTTCAGTGCACTGGAGAATTTGCACCATGTGGCGTGCGTTCCCCAGCACACCAAATTATAAAGAATCCGCCTGTATGTCCTTAACCCCATGAAAAATCATTTAGATCTGCTTCTAAATAAAAGTTACAAAGGACCATTTATTGGTCAGTGACATAGTACACTTTACCTTAATGAAACTCTTTATGAACCAATCGTAAAATATATCAATTGCAGAAATTGATATATTTTCAAAGCTGACATTGATATTCATTTCAAAGCTGACATTGTTAGCTTTGAAACAAACTCCCCACCCCTTGCAGGTGCACACAGTTTTGGGGATCCAAATTCTGATTCCCAAAACTGCATTCACTGGGCACTGGAGGCCATGGCTGGTGCAGTATCAGAGTCAGCCCTGGGCTTCCCATTGCTGGATAAGAAGGGGATGGGCCTTACTTCTCTCATCCAGCAGTATGAGTCCTGCCTTCCCTCTGTGTGTCCTGTGCAATGCATAGAGTGGAGGTGGGGTTCACTGCCACTAGAGGACGAGGACTCTGAAGAGGTATGGCATGAGGGGGCAGATCTGACCCCGTCCCAAGCCCCCAACCTACCAGGGACTCCCTAAAATCCATGGAGGGGTTGGTCCACCCTGATAGCCCCCCAAAAGCCTTTCTGATATGTAGTTACATGCAGGATCCAGTCACTCGCGAGTGACGAATGTATCTTTTCCATTACCTGAGAATCTACACTCTATTTTGAGCACTTGATTAAGGGACGTGATGTCCTGAAACATGTTGTGCAGCTAGCTTCATTCAACTTTTTTATGCACATAGGGTTGGGTATGCACCGATGAAATGAAAAAAATATTCAACATCTTCTTGCAAACAATAAATCAGTTATTTTTTCCAATACTTTTGTGAATGGATTTTTGTTTACTGTTTACAAATGATGTACAGAACACTATTTCTGAAGTTTTAACTATATAATGCTTACAATTTATCTATTGAACACAATTCAGCATGCAATCTGCCATTTGTCTATGAGTGCGGCTCTGAGTCAATGTTCCATGATGGCTATGTTGCTTTACTGTATATGAGGACACCCGTTGGGTTTCTCTTTCAAACCAGCACCTTTAAATCTTGTCTATGTTTTTTATTAGTGTATGAGCAATTTGTGTGCAGAGGCACTTTTTTCCACTATACCACTCTGTGCAGCCCACAGCCTCAAGAATGACAAACATGCACAACTAGTGGGCCCTGTACAAGTCCTATGCAGAGAATCCCTGGAATCCTGACTCCAAGAACCTTTATAGTTCAGCAGATGCTGCTAGTGCAAAAGAAGTAGGTATGAGGCTGTGGGATGCCACTCAGTGCAGCCCAAAGCCTTACAGGTGGCAAACTTGCACAGCTGGTGGGCCTATTGATTTTTACCCTAGCCTACAATTTGGAGCCAGTCCTCCACCAAGGGAGGCCTTCAAGGACCTACAGACAACCCTGGATGCGTGTGTACAGGTACGAGTTACATTTTTTATTTTTACAGTCAATGTGCAGATTGGGGTGCCATAGCACATGCACTTTTTATTTTGCAAATTTTCTCTAAGGGACATGTGAGAATCACGGGCGACAGCCCCAGGCTGTTGCCCAGGATTGTCGCCCATGAGGGGGGGTGTACCTGCTAGCATGAGTGACTGCCTTGCTGTGTCTGAGGTTGGTGGGTGGCCACTCACCAATCCTTACATTCACTCGTGCCCACTCTCCCCCTTTATGACTCATCAAACCACTCATCCACCCACTTAGCTACTCACTCACTAGTCCACCCTTTCAGTCACCCCACTTAATCGTAAGGAGCAGGAGTACCCAGAAGACGGTAGTTTGCATGGTTGCCTGCGCGTTACGGCACCTGTGATGAGTCCACTGTGGCAAAAAACAGTAATTTTTGCAACTGTTCCATTTTCTGCTGGGCATTGTGGGTAGTGAACCTAGTTTAACCCAGGCAAGTTACACACCATTGCGTACATCAGGGACTGCTGCAAGTGGGTGTTAAAGAAACGAGCAAGTCATTGAACTTGTCAACACAGGCTATGTTCTCTTTGTCTCCCATTAAAGGAAGGAAGGGAAGAAGGAAAGACACAGACAACCAACCAAATACACTTGAAAATGAAAGTACATTCCTTCTGCACAAATTAAATAGTCTATATTTTGGAATGGCCTAAGATTGCTCTGTGGCTTACTACAACGGCTGTATACAAGTCAGTCTAACCAAAAACATTTTAGTCCCATACTTTGATACAGTAAGGAACTTTTTAAAGATTTGTGGTGCATTTTGCAATAATAAACAAGTAGGAAAATTGTTTTATAGGGGGATGTGAGGAGCGGCTGTGAGGAGGAGCGGCTGTGAGGAGTGCGGTGACGAGTGCTCTCGTCTGTTCTCGCTTCTGGGCAACCCACGACAGAAGCGCTTGCACACATCCTGCTCTCTGAGCAGTGGAGCGGTCATCTGGCGACCGCTCGTTCTGCACCTCAAGTGCCGTGTGCAGCGCTGACATCCTACATCCCCCAGAATTCTGCACCCAAGTGCTCAGCCCTCTATCCATCTGCTGATCCACTTCGTGTTTTGTTCCTTCTACTACCGGAACATTTAAAACTGGCTGTGAGGAAGCGGCACGCGTAGCGGCTGTGACGAGTGCGGTGACGAGTGCTCTCGTCTGTTCTCGTCCGTTTCTCGTACGGTAAGAGGACTGCTAACACCTGTACATTTATTTTGTAATAAAAATTATTCCGGCAAAGCTACTATCCCGCACACTTGCACACTTTCACTTGACCTCACGGTCCCTGGCATCCTAGCTGATCTACTACCTCAATGCCGACCACTCGACAAATAACAAAAGCGAAAACTGAGCTGCTGAAATCCAAAAGCAGCACGCCTTTGGCATCACAAAAAGTAATGGCAGCTTTTACAGCTAAAGGCAAAAAAGTTACGAATGAGTCCAGGTTACCGGATAAAGCTGACTTAGATAAGAACGCCGAATCAACACAGGAATTACTACTTCCACCACGCACTACAATAGAGGTGGCTGCCGAAATTAACCTCTCAAACCAGGATCAAAATGATCTAGCAAACATACCTGCAGAGAATCAAGATGCGGAGGACGAGGTTCTCCTTATTCCAGCAAATAATATTGATCCAAGCCAGACCTCGTTCCTGCCGTCAAGAGTTGACTTATCAGTAAACTGCAGCCTGATACTCGATGATGAAGAGGTTATAAATGAGGCAATTGACAATGTGAAACCGCCAAGTGGCAACCCACTTAACTCAGACATGACATCAAAACCCTTATCTCCAAACTCCAAAGCGGAAACGCAGGCAGCTGTTCTTGAATCTATGGCTCATGCGTTGAGTGTTATGACTGATTTGATGGCGGCACAAAAAGAAACAATAGATCAACTTAAGTCCAGAGTCGAAGACAATCAGACTAGCACCAACAAAAATTTTGCCCAAGTAAGATCACTACTATCAAATAATGGGAAGAAAATAGAGGATACTGACAACCGATTGACTGAGATCCAAAAAATGCAAAAGACAACTCACTCCCTGACCAATCAATCACTTAAAGAAACTCAAAAGATGTTGAAAACTATTTCTACCATAGAAAACAAAATGGCTGCATTGTTAAAAGACTATCTACCAAAATCTGCAGTTTCTCAGGAGGTGAAACCAAACTCTCGCCCCCTGCTCAACCCATTGGCAGAAGAATACTGTCCGGAGGCTATACAACCCATTAAAGAAACTGTGACGAACAGAAACAAAAAGCCTGTTAGGGCCCACATAACTAAACCAAATTCGTCATATGCAAATGATGTTTTAGACTTTTGTCCACTGTTTTGGCAGGATGATGGTTATCTAAAAAAGTCATTTAATATCATTGCATTAATGTCTTTTTGCCGATTACATCCTAAACTGCGCAATTTAGATGAAAATGATTTGGGCAGATTCAGATTCATCTCACGAGACGATGGTAGAACCACAACCAGAGTCTACTTTAAAAACCTCTTGGTGTATGACCTTGTATGGGAACACTGCGCATTCTTCTTGGGGCGTGGAATAGAAGTATTTCGTGTTGCTAATAGCGTCCTCCCCCCCGAGATCCATCATGGCCCTCATTTGTCGAACACCCCAGTGAGATCGTCACCCAACAAGAAAATAACAAGAAAAAGAAGATCTAGCTCTAGTTCGACCTCATCGCTATGTAAAAAATGCAAAGCCTGCATTGAATCCGAAGACAACGAAGGCTGACAGCCACCAAGCGAAAGAAGGGCCTCCAGCATGATTTCAGATAACAGCTTCTTAGAAGAAGCCTCTGGTTTCGAGGCAGAGCTTTAGCTCCTAAATGTCTGTCTTATAATAGTACATGTAAGAAAATTCATCTACTGACTGGTCTAACCTGGAATTGCGCCGGTTATGCAAACGTGGTTGATGTCGAATGCTGGAACATCTTAAAAACATTTGACTTTATTTTCGCTCAAGAAACTTGGCTTCTCTCTCCCCACCCCATGGATGGCTTTCATGCCATATTTCAAAATGCTACTAGTTCTTCAAAGGGGCATAATGCGGGGGGAATAGCAATTTTATTAAAAATAGAGCGTATGTGGGAAATAGATAAAGCATGGGCAGATATTCCGGGGATACTCGCTATTAGAATCAAATGTGGAAGTTTGGTGAAAAATGAATGTACATATGTTTTAATGATAAATGTTTATTTACGTCCATGTTTTTTAACAGCATCAGATGATTATAAGATACTTAAAATATTAAATTCTTTCTTGCACCAAATAAATGTAGACTACCCTAATGACATAATTATATGTGGAGGTGACTTCAACTCTAATTTAATGCACCCGTCATTATTGGAAGAGTGGGAAGAAGATCATGGAATCACTCATCCCATGATCATCCCGCCTGGCTATATTCCGCCGAGACTCACTACATCAGCTAGTAGAATCATTGAAATAATCATGTCCAACGATCTATGTATAGTCAATGGCAGATTTCCCACATGTATGATTGATTCTCCTACATTTCGTAGGGGTAAACAGTCATCAACGATTGACTATTTTCTAATTAGCTCTCAGCATCTCCCTTTGATCACCATATGTGAATATAACTGGACCATAAAAAGCGATCATGCCCAACTACAATGTGAATTTTTAATTTCTAAGGGGCTGGATGAGACTGAAAGTAGGGAGGTTGGCCCTAACGTGATAATCAGAAATAAAGTTAGAACTCGCCTTAAGCCTACTCAATTATACAACTTTGAAAACATGCTAATTGCTCTATCTGAGCAAAATTCCCTATCCTGTAAACCCCCAATTACATCTTATAATATGACTATATCGATAGCTCGCAAAGCATTAACCATGCCTGTGAACTCTAATACGAAAACTACACATACAACCGGCTTATTCGATTGGTTCGATGAAGAATGCAAGCGGCTAAGAAGAAAGTTGTGGCGCGCAGCTACACTTAAAACAGAATTCAATTACACTCAATATAAAGAGCTAAAAAATGATTATAAGAAACTAATAAAAACTAAAAAACAAGCTATGGCTCTCAAAACGGCTGAAACTCTCACTGACGCCTTAATAGCAAGTGACCTTAAATCTTTTTGGCATACTTTGAATACTCTTTTGAGAGATGGAAGCCTGCTAATGCCGCAGGCACATATTTTGGAAAGTTGCTGGACTCCATATATCAGAAAATTATATAATAATTCGATTACTTATAAGAACTATCAGTGGCAGGAAATGAAAACTGAAGGGCCTCAGACTACCCTGACTAGAATTATTGACTATATCAGAAGATTAAATCCCTCTAAAGCTCCCGGCCCAGAGGGTATTCCACCATGCTGTTTCAAACTAAACCCCTTGAGATGGGGTGCTTTGATTCACCCAGTACTAAATCATGCACTTAACACCCATCTGATCCCTGAATCTTGGAAAGGGTCCATATTAATACCAATACTCAAAAAAGGCTCTCCATCAGACCCTGAGAACTACCGTTTATTGGCCATATTAGATACCCCGGGCAAAATATTTGCATCAATACTCCTGGACGAGCTTTCAGCTTGGTGCGAGCTGAATGATATCATTCCTCCATCTCAACTCGGTTTTCGAGGTAAACATTCTACAGCTGACAATATTCTAATCCTTACCACCTTAATAGAAAAATATTGTAAACATAAAAAATATACACTTTACGCGGGCCTGATCGACTTTGAGAAGGCTTTTGACAGCATAGACCGCGAACGGTTATGGCAAAAACTTTTGCAATTAGGTGCAGAACAAAGATTAGGTAGGGCCCTCTCAAGTTTATATTCAGATACCTGGGTTAAGATCAGAGTCGGCCCCAATAACGAACTGTCAGCAAAAATTAAAACCTCGTCAGGATTGAAACAAGGGTGCGTTCTCGCGCCCTTGCTATTCAATATATATATCTCAGACCTACCACAATATTTGGAGAATCAGGAATCTCTTCCTCCTAAAATTGGTAACAAGGCAGTCAGCATACTTTCATATGCTGACGATACTATACTGCTAGATCTCACGCAGAAAGGATTGCAGCAACTGCTACTAAAACTTGCCGAATACTGTCAAATAAACGGCTTAAGAATAAATTACAAAAAGTCGAAGATTATGAGCTTTGGGAAAAAAAGCCTTCCGTTAAAATTTTCTTCCCCCAATGGCTGTTGTGAATATGTCACTAAATTTACATATTTAGGCTACACCCTGTCCTCTAGGGGTGATGGTAAGGCACATTTGGACACTTTAAAGGTCAAAGGTAAAGCCCTGGCCGTAACAATAAATAAAGTTAGAAATCGCATATCATTAGATGATTTACGATTAATATTCTCACTTTACAGCGCAAAATGGCAATCAGTGCTGCTATATGCAGTTGAGGCTTGGGCTCCTTCCTCCCACTTATTTCTTAAAAGCTATGACTCTTTTTTTGGAAAATGATGCTCCAACTCCCCCAATGTGTTCCTATTGAGGCTTTATTCCTGGAATGCGATATCACCTGCCTTAGTGCTAAGGCAGATACCAGATTCATGAACCATTATATAAAGACTATGGCAGGTGTAGGTTCACAGCTCTCGAGATATTGTATTCTGGAAATGCTAGAAAGCTATTATCATTACAGCTATACACACCATCTTCGGGGCTTATGTAAAGAGGCTGGTATTGAGGAAGTGCTGTCTAATCATATAATCTCTCAATCTGAGGCGACAAGAATAAAAGAACGAATTGAGATCATGCACTACTCAGCGCATATTACACATTGTCAAAATCTATCTTCTTTGAAATTATTCATGAAAGCTAAAACACATGCACAATGCGAGAAGTATCTCACAGAGGGTATATCATGGAAGGTTATGCGCATGTTTTTAAAATTCAGACTCAACTTAATCCCTTCTAATAAATTCACAAAAGAAATGATGCCCAAATGCCCTACATGCAGAGATCAAGGGGACACATTAGCTCATGCCTGTATGAATTGTACTTTGACATCTGAACTACGTGCACAATGGCTAGTTAAATATAATGACAAGAACAACCGAACGGATATGACACAAATGATAAGAGAGACAGATTATTCAGAGATAATTAGAATTTATATATTTCTAAAGTTGATGTTTAAATTGAAGAACTGGAATTTTTGGTGACATGTTAAAAATCTCTTTTTTTCTTTCTTTCCTGTGTCTTTGTATGCAATATTCATTTGTCTTGTTATGACTGTAATGGTCGAACTAAGACTTTTAATAAAGATTAAGATTAGTGTACAAGTAGGAAAATTGTTTTATAGGGGGATCGTGGAAGTTTTGCTAAATGCCATTCATGTTAGAAAACCAACATATTTTTATTATGGTATATGCAAGAGCATACCAGATGTATGTAGTTTAAAAACTGTGCACTAGCGGCTCAATAATTATTACTTATTTGCCAACCTTTGGCAAATAATGTCGCAATCAAAATTCACCTATTTGGTCATCTGCATGTTCATCGACTGGGTATTATTTTAATAAAGAGATTCATACATGCAATTCTAGGCTGGTTAAAATAAAAATAAGGTAGTAAAGAGATTAGTGTCACATCTAAAGCTCTTTAAAAAAAATTAGATCAGTATCGGTTTCTACTTTCCACTAGCTGTTTTAAGGGCAGCTAATTACAATAGCCCTGTTTGTAGCCTTTTATTCCTGATATTGCCAACTATGTTATCAGTAATGCTCATTTACACACAACCGATGCAAATTTAGGTGTTCCATAATAAAAAGCACATCTTTAAAGTGCAATGGTGCCAAAGAAAATGTGGACAATGAATATTTTATGTGTTTATCGATTTTGCACTAACTTTTAAACCGCGATAGCCAGAGACATGGACTCAGAACAAGGAGCCACTGGCAACTAACCTAAATAACTTAGTCACATTTCAGAAAAAAATGGTCACAATGATGAACGTTTTAGGTACAATCTGAAGCCCTGAGAGAATGTGATGGGAGGAGAATGCTGAGAGGCCTGCAAGAAGTGGAGTGAAAAGGAGTGAACACTGGTCGAGGGCGGAGAAGACAAATACCGCAATCTAATGTCATGTTTCATCCATTTGTGGCTAACAAACAAGAACTTAAATAGAAATTAAATATATTTGTAACAAATATATGTAAAATGACAACTTACCTTCTTCGCTGGTCTTCATGTTTGCAAATGAACAGTTCAATTCAATGCTAAAAAATTGAATAGTAAAAACAAATCTAGCATTAATAATTTGATTAAGACTACCTATATGAAGGCTGAAATACAGTTCAACAACAATGTCATAAAACACTCTTTTATCCGTGCATGAATACACATGCTCATCTAACCATTGATTGACATTAATCTATCTTTATCTTTACAAAGAACAGAGGCAAATGCCAGTATTTACGGTTTCTTTTTTATTCACATATAGTTTTAATGGGAACAACTTGGAGAATAAGTCAGTGCCGTGAGCCAGGGGCGACACACAAAATGACGTGGCTCCCCGGAAAGCTGTGGTGATAGACCCTTGTAAACCGCCTTTGACAATTTTTAAATGCTATTACTGCAGTTCTGTATTTCATTGCCGGGGTCTGTTACACCCCAGTCCTGTTTTAAACAGGACTACAAAACTGCAAGCACAATGTAAAATGCATTTTTCAATAGAGAAATTTACATGGGGGCGTAATGATGTTCTCAAACACACTCAATCACTGTGTGATTGCATGCCAAAATGAGGTGCTGGTCTATCTTTTTTTTTTGTCCCACCCAAGTCAAACAAGATGACTTTAGAAGCCATCTTCGGGTGGTTGGATGATCATTTGACTACTTTAAAAGTCATTCTGCCATCATCAGAAGTCACCAAGCTTCTGAAGCCATTTACAAAGTTGGTCATCCATTTTTTATTATGTCATCGCCGTTTTGAGGCCCGAGTGTTAATTTAACTGAAAACCGGCAGGAAGGGCCCTTTCGCAAAGTGGTTCTCCAACCAGAAGTTCACTCTGCAAAAGGGCACTTAGTCATTTACTGTTAAATAACTGTTTGGGGACTGGTGAGGGGCATGGCCTCACTAGACCCTAAAAGGTTAGTTCAGCAGAAATGGGCCCAAAAGGGTCATTTTGCGCATTGGCCCTCCAAGCAGAGGGACACTCTGCAAAAGGCCCCGTCTGGACTGTTTTTTTCTGAAAAAAATGTTTGTGTCTAGTGAGGGGCACCCCATTACTAGATCCCAAAGGTTAGTTCAGCAGAAAAAGGAGCCTTTTGCACATTTCTGTTAAATATATTCAGGGTCTGATGATGGGGAAAGGGTAGGGATGAAAAAGAAAGCAGGGACAGAAGAGGAAAAGGTAGAAGGGAAGGAATGAAGAGGAAAAGAAAGATGGAGGGAAGGTGGAAAAAAAAATAGAATGCTTTGAGAACCAGGTAGTGCTCCAAGTATGTTTTAATGATAAAAAAAAGCACACTCAGATCGTTTCTTTTGGGGGGGGGAGCAAATTTGCTTTTGTCCGGTGGCACTATGTGACCAAAGGCCAGCTCTGCAGGTACATGCTGCCACCCACCTATGCACTTCTGCTTTCCCCCTCCTCCCCCCGGGACTTTCAATGCAATAAATCAATAAATTCCATATATCACAAGCGCGCTTGATCCCATATTTGCTTAACAAAAAAAGCTGCAAAGGAAATTCAGTGCGCCCTCCTTAACCGTGCAGTTAAACTCGTAGAAGAAACAGCAAGCATGGAGTCACGTCAACATCATGACGTCACTCCGCTAACCACAATCGCATTTCGGGAAATGTAGTTTCATGTTTGAGGGAATTCTGGTGTTTAGCACGTAATCTGCGTGTGGCAGATAATTAGAAACTACATTTCCCGAAATGCAGTTGTTGCTAATGGAGTGATGTCATGACGTCGACGTCGCTCCGTGTTTTGTCCTTTCTTCTACCAGACGAGTAACTTCATGGAGGCCGCGTGGGAGTTCTCTTACCGCCGCCGCCTGTATGGTGAGTAAATCTTGCAGCTTGTGCTTTATTGCATCCTGGAACTGGCCGTAAGGAGGAGGAAGGGAGTGAGTGAGCTGCAGGCAGTGATAGCGTGCATCAGCACGTGCTTGTGCCCTCGCTGTAAACACCTGATAAGGAACAAAGCGCCATTATCCAGGTGTCCTTTATGGGCCTCTGTGCTGAAGGGCCGACTGGCTGTGGTCTGGCCGAGGGACGAGGAGGGGGTGGGCTAGGGCTGGAGGAAGAAAGAGAGTTTGGCTGCAGTAGTTAGAGGACCAGTTAGGTGCGTGTTTGCTGCATTTGAAAGTACTCGATTAGTACTTTCAAATGCATATTTTCTTAACAAAAACGTTTCTTTAATTTTTTCAAAACAGTCTATTAAAAGTGCAGTTTGGGAAAATGTGCATCTTGTTTGTTAGCCAGGCAGCTTTTTTCTGACTGCAGAAGGGCAGTTGCAAAGCATACTCGCAGCCCATGCACAGGAATACATTTGAAGGAAGGGGAAGAACGGCTAAAATAAAACATCTGTTCAAGCCTGCTGAGGTGGAGCGAAGTGCAGTGTGAAGGCAAGGTTCACATCATATCTCTAAAAGCACGTCTGATTTTGCTTTAAGAAAATATGAATTTTAAAGTGCTAATTGAGTACTTGATTTTTTCACCAGACTGGTTCTTTAAATTAAAGAACCAGTCCAGTGAAAAGATCACTGCAAATTATTTTTAGAGCATTTTAAAGCAAATATTTCTTTCCTTTTGCTCTTACTGTATTTTAAAAGTGCAGTTTGGGAAAATTTGCATCTTGTTCTTTAGCCAGACAGTTTGTAAATGCAGAGGGGCAGTTGCTCTGCTAGGGAGTGGCTAAGCAATAGGGTAATAAACCGATTAGCTTTCTGGCTTGCAGCAGATAAAACAAGATGACTAGTGTTTCAGAGGGCAAGCACCCCTCACAGCTCATGCATCTATTTCGAGATAGATTGGTATGTCATTAAACACCATTTGGAGGCAGTCACTACATTTACACACAGTGAAGTACATTTATGTTCGCCTGGCTAGCCTGCTCAGGTGCAGTGGAGTAAAGAGGCAATGTTCACATCATCATATCTCTATTAGCATGCCTGACGTTTGTTTTAAGAAAATATGCGTTTTAAAGTCCTAATTGAGGACTTTAAATTAACACAAAAAATGGGAGTGATTTTTGCACCAGACTAGTCCTTTAAGGTCAAAGTCTAGAATTAGCTTATGTTATCAGACCTGCTAACTTTGGAAAGAATTCCATAGTGTGCTGGTTGGTTTTTTATTTGGGAAATATAGTGACTGATCTCCAAAAGGGAAAGCAAAACGATAATTGCCTTAATGCCAGGGAGCTTTGGCGCTGGGTTAGGGGCAGAACACACACCTCTGCAATGCACATGCCCCATGCACAGCCCTCTATTTTCGGGAAGGCTGGGAGTCATAAAACACATTTGGTGATAGACTCGCTGCATTTGCATACAGTGAAGTAAACACGGGTTCGCTTGGCTAGCCTGTTAAGATGGAGGGAAGAGGAAATGTTTACAGCAAATCTCAGCATGCATGACATTGCATGCAAAATGTGGGCATGGACTCGGTGCAAATGTATTCACATTTTACGCTTTTGTTGTTTTTTAGGTTGGACTGTCCCTTTAAGTCACGTTGGAACGCTACCGCATGGTGAGTAAAATTCACGTTAGCAGCTCCACGTGTTTGATAGGAGTTGGGTGTGTTTACCCAAATGTCTGCACCTTACTGTCTTTTTCAGATTTTTTTTGTTGAATTTGCCGTGCTTAATGCTCGATTACACTGATGTGAATATGAAGATATTTAGTGTTTATAAGCATTGGAATCTTGCTTTGCATATGCCAAAAGTAAATGACTTATTATTTCAGTATTTGTTTTAACAGCTTAATGTATTACTATGTTTCAATGAAAGCAACTGTTCTGATGATGGACTGTAGGTCTGAAAGTGTGATGTCACAGTTGCTTTATATGCCAAAAATATAATGCTGATTTAATACAGACTTATGAAATACGAGGGTTTGCATTTTGTAAAACCTTATTGCACATTGACAATGGATTCTGAGTCTTTTACAATGGGTTTTCGAACATTTACACAGAGTTGTCCTGTTTGTCAGGCAGGTGCTGGTCAGAGTTTGGCGGTGTGCTGCCCTTCTGCTGTTGGTTTTATAGAAATGATCTCGTTGGCCACATGAACTCTTTGACCAAGAACTGAATGCTTTTAGATAAATCTATACTAAAGTTTATACTTGTGTGTAATTGTGTGCTGACCCCAAACCTCTCCAGATGCATTGGTCACAAGGCACCCCAGGCGAAGACAGATTTGGTGCCCCCCTAAAAAATCGATTTGTGTAGGCTGATTTTTTTATCCTGCATAAAACATGCTCAGAGCACTGACAGAATCTCGGTTTTTCCCCTGTACGAATATAGTATGGGAATGAACAACGAGCCCTAAATTCTAGCATTTTGCTCCATTCTTTCTAACACTGAAAACATGTGCTTTACCGCTAATAATAATAATAATAATAACAAAAATACCTCTGCAGCTTTTTCCTTCTCTCCTCTGCCCATTCTCAAAAGCTGTTCCTTGCGTGTTGTGGCCCTCTCGCTATTCCATCCTGTAGCAAAACAAAAGGAAAGAACCTTAAAGGGAGATTCTACTTCTTTAAATACAAGTGTTTTGCTTTGCATACATATGAAAGTAAATCTTATTTACTTTCATATGCTTGCAAATATTTACTCTCAAGCTAAATTTAAAGCAAAGATAATAAAGTTTAAAACTAACCTGCAGATCACCTTTTCTGGGGACTTCCTGTAACCACTCGAGACTTCGCTACGGACGAACAGAAAATCAGGGACTTCCTCATCCAGAAGGCCGGGTTTTCTCCATGTGCGCATGCGCCACTCGAAGGGCGTAGTGTGACAAACACTCTATGCCCTCACCACGCCACAGTGCCTGTGTTGCCAGGTGCACTAATTTTAAGTGCATTTGTGCTTGTTTTTTGTACAACGTAACCTCTTGGCACTGCTTAGGGGGTCCCCCTAGACAGTGCCCTGAGATTACTTTGTAAAGAAAAAACACTAGAGGGGTTGACCCACCCGCTGGTGGCCAC
>JASBQG010022184.1:0-13745 GCA_030264915.1 Desmognathus orestes
TCTGTTGAGACGCTGTTCACGGCTGTGCTTATGCCTCGTATGTCGTAGGACTGGTCGTAGAGGTAGCTGTCTTGTTCGGGATCGTGTTCAGGGTCGCAGTCGCCGGTGTCAGGGTGATATAGATCCTGTGGCATGAAGTCGTCCGGCTGGTCGAGGTCGCCCCAGGAGTCTTCCGCGTTGTAGTCGTCCGCCGGCCATGTGGGGTGCTCCGTGACGGGGGGTGTGTGGAGCACGAGGGTGTCCTGTGGCGGTGCAGTGTCGTTGATTGCAGTGATTGCACGCACTAGCGAGGGCCGGCGTTGTTGTTGACTGCGCCAGTTATCTCTTGATGAGGGGAGGGTGCCCAGGCGGGACATGCAGGTCCGTGCAAAGTGGTTTCTCTTTCCGCAGAAGCCGCAGGTGTAGCCCCATGCGGGGCAGTCATCTTGAGGGTGGTGAGGGTCGGCACAGTTGAGACAAGGGGCTTGTTGGCGCATGTGGGGCTGGGGTTGGTGGTAGTCCGACCAGCTGCGGTCGCGTGGGAGTTGCTGGTCGTAGCGAGGGCGCTGCTGGGGTAGTCTCCATTGCTCCGTCATGTAGTCTGAGCGTGGTGGGGCAGATCGCCATTGCGGTGGTGGTTGTCTCCAGTGTTCGTGGGGTGTTCTGTGGCCCCTGGCGGGTGGTCTGTTGCGCCGGGTGCCGTAGAAGGGGCGCTCCCTGGTCGCTGAGGGCGGGTGGGGTTGTTGTGTTGTATCCGGTGGTCCACGGTCTGGCGCTTCTGGGGCGCGGAACAGTGGCAGTGCGGGCGCCGGTGGGGCTGGGTGTTTGTCTTCAATTCTGCGCACTTCAGCTTGTTGGTTGTCTGTTGGTGCTCTCTTTTGCAGTTCTTGTTTGCGCCTTACCGCCTTCTCTTTCTTCAGTGCTAGCAATTTGATGTCGCTCACGGTCAGTAGGGGATCTTCCAATATTATCAGCTGCAGTGCCTCGGACGCACAGTGTTCCTCGATCTGTGTGCGCACCTGTGCGTCCACGTCGGGGAAGTCGCAATGTAGGGCCATTTTATATAGGCGGTTGCAGAAGTCCTCCATCTGTTCGGTTGGCATCTGCTTTGTCTGTTTAAATTCATACTGACGTTGGCTGACACTGATGTCGGCGGTGAATTTGGTGCGCAGCCGTAGGAGGAGCTGGTCAAATGACGTGTCGTCGCTGTCGAGGGCGTTCGCTATGTCGTATAGCAGGTCAGACACCTGCATGTAAAATACTGGCTTCCGCTGCGGTAGTGGCGTGTCGTGGTAGGAAAAGTAGTCTCTGAGGCGGCGTTCATATCTTGGCCACCTGGCTGATAGTTCTTCTGGGGTGCCAGTGGGGTCGAACCCGGGTGGGGGTTGAAGGTTTATTTGGCGGGGCCGCGAGGTAGGGGCCGCAGCTTGGGCATCTTCGTCTGCCATGGTGGGTGAGGAAGCTGGGGAAATTTGCACAGGGCCTCCGGCGTCCCGGTACGAACTTGGTACCGCGGGGTCAGGTCCGGTGCACGGTGTGCCGTCTGTGCTCGCCGCTGCTGCTGGGGAATTTTGCACAGGGCCTCCGGCGGGCAGGTACGAGCCTGAGGTTGGAGAGGGGTCGCAGGTCGGTACTCACAGTTCCTGTTCCTTCTGTGTGGATGGGCGCTTGGCCTGGCCTCTTCTGCCTGGGGTGCGGGCTGGCGTCTTTGTGCGGCCTCGCCGCTCCGCCTGTGCTGGGTGGGCGGGGGCGGGCTGGCGTCTGCGTGTGGCCTCGCCGCTTTCCTCTTGTTGTGCAGCTGGGGGCGGGCGGGCGGCTTTGTGCGGCTTCGCCGCTCTTCTTGTGCGGGGCAGCCGGGGGCGGGCGGGCGTCAGTGCGCGGCCACGCCGCTCTCCCTTTGTTGGGCAGCCGGGGGGGCGGGCGGGCGGCTGTGCGCGGCCTCGCCGCTCTTCTTCGTTTGGGCGGCCGCTCTTCTTCGTTTGGGCGGCTGGGGCGGGGGGCGTCTCCGTTCCTCTTGCCTTCCGGCGTCGCTGAGGGCGCCGCGCGTGTCGCGTGGTGGCTGCCGGGGCCGGTGGAGCGACGCTTCGTGCGTCGGTCAGATGCTAGGCCGGTGGGCGGGGCCAGGCGTGCAAGGCAGCGGGTGTGCTGTGCTCCGTTCTCGTCGCCAGTGTAATGGTGCGTACCGGGGGCACGCACGCGGGTCGGGGTCGCGCAGGGACGCTGCGGCAGTAAGGAGGTGAGTCGGACAACAGGCTCGCTGGTCTGGAAGGCTGACCACTTCCGGTCGCCTGCCTTTTATTGGGGGTTCACTGGGACACGCCCCAGGCTCGGGTTTCGCCTCGCAGGGCGGGATACTACATCCCTCCCCTTCTTGGGGCAAAGTCATTTGTGGGGAGCTTGTTACTCTTAGCAGTAGTAGTCTTTCATGTGAGGCGGGGGTCTTCTCTCCCTCACTGGTCTCGTTGGTGGTGTAGCCTCTCTCGGGCGTGGTTGCTGGCGTTGCTCTTGCTTTTCTTCTTGGTCTTGTGTCGGTGGTTGCTTTGGAGGGGGGCACAGCGCCCATGTTGGCGTTGTTGTCGGTGTTGTTGTGTTCTGTGATTCTTCTTTCTGTCTCTCCGTCCCCTGAGCAGTTGGGGGGAGTCTTTTGAAGAAGGATACGTTCCTGGCGACTGATCTGGTGCCATTTGTCGCCGATATGAGGGACCCTTTTGCTGCCGTGACTACCCACTCTTCTGGGTGAAAGGTTGTTGTGAGTTTGGAGTCGGTGTTGTCCCTCTTCAGCAGCACACGGTCTCCTGGCAATATGTTTGAGGGTGCTTGTTTTCGCATAGCCGTTGCATTGTTATTTGTCATCAGGCGTGACTCTGTCACCTTGGCGCTGTTAAGTGCGCTTGGTGTCGGTGCTTCTGTGGGTGGTAGCTTTGTTCTCATGGTGCGCCCTAGGAGGGCTGTGGCTGGTGGCATGCCTGTTGTGCTGTGGGGGGTTGCACGATACGCCCACAGTAGTTCCGTAATTGCTTGCTTCGTGGGGGTGCAGGTGAGCTGCGCTATTTGCAGCGCTTTCTTTAGTGTTCTCATGAACCTCTCTGCTTCACCATTTGCTTGGGGCCAGTAGGGGGTGATTTTTCTGTGGTGAAAGCCCATGGTGTCCGCGAAAGCTGCGAAGGCGTGGCTCTGAAATGGGGGGCCATTGTCGGTTTTCAGTACCTGGGGGATGCCCAGTGTGGCAAAGGTCTCGGTCAGTGCTGATATTACTTCTGTGGCGGTTGTTGACCTCAGGATGCGTGCCACGGGGTATTTGGAGTGCTCGTCCACCACCACTAGTACTTTGTTGGAGGGTGGCAGGTCACAGAAGTCCGCGGCCAGGTCGGTCCATGGAGTGGGTGGGGTCGGCATGGTGGCCACCGGGGGGCGTGCTGGTGGCGGTGCGGCTGTGTTGCAGGGTCGGCATGACTTTACCCAGTGTTCCATGAGGGTGTCCATTTCAGGGAACCATACGCAGGATCGCAGCCTCTCCTTGCACTTTGTGATGCCTTGGTGGCCTTCGTGCGCCAGTTCAACTAGGCGTTGCCACAGGGTGGATGGCATTACCAGACGGGTCCCCTTCAACAGCATGTCCGTTTCAGTTAGCGACAGCTGTTCTCTCACTTTCGATAGGGCTCGTAGGAAGGACTGTGCTCGCGTGGTCCTGGTCGGGAGCGAGCCTATTAGGTCATGCCAGGTGTTGTGCCGTTGTGCGTCCAGGGCAGCGGCGAGGCTGTCGTCTAGTCTGTATTCTTTCTCAACTTCAGCTAGGGTGATTGCCTTGGGAACTGCGGCTGCTGTTACATTGTTGATGAATACTTCCGTCCTTGTGCTTGCCTCATGTTCGTGTGGGGATGCTGGGCGAGGGTGCCTGGAGAGGTAGTCGGCCGCGTTCGAGTGGCCGGGCTGGTACTCCACATGAAGGTCGTGGTGCTGAAGCAGCATTAGCCAGCGCTCAATCCTAGCAGGTGGTTTTGATGTGGGGTTGTTGAACATGTAGGTGAGTGGCTTGTGGTCGGTAATCACCTTGAGGGGGCGGCCAGATACGTAGAGGCGAAAGTGTTGCACTGCCCAGGTGATGGCGAGGGCCTCTCTCTCAGTCTGTGAGTAGCGCTGCTCAGTTGGTGTGAGGGCGCGGCTGGCGAACGCCAGTGTTTTGTGAGCGTGTGGGGGATCTTCCTGCTGTAGGATGGCGCCCAGGCCGCAGGGGCTGGCGTCGACGGCAATCAGGGTGGGAAGCTGGAATGAGAAGTACGCCAGGGTCGCTTCTTTGGCCAGGCCCGCCTTTATGGCGTCGAAAGCTGTCTGCTCCTCTTCGGTCCAGCGCCAGGGCGTGGCGGTCTTGGTCAGGGAACGCAGGGGCTGGGACAGCGTGGCCAGGTTCTTGATGAATCGCCCGCAGTATGCGGCCATGCCCAGGAAGCTCCGTACCTCAGCCGGAGTCATGGGGGGCGGTGCTGCATGGATGTCTTCCACTTTGCTGGGGTCTGGGGATACTCCGGCGGCGGAGAAGACGTATCCGAAGAATTCTATCGAGGCCACGTGAAAGAGGCACTTGTCCTTGTTCAGGCGGAGGCCACAGTCTGACAGGCGTTGCAGTACGGCATGCAGGGCGGTGAGGTGTCGAGCTGAGGTGGGGGCATAGATGAGGATGTCGTCACTCACGTTCAGTTGTCCTTGCAGGCCGGCCAGTGCAGACTGGATGGCATTCTGGAATATCTCCGCCGCAGAGGAGATGCCGAAGCTGAGGCGTTTGTATTGGCGAAGGCCCACGTGGGTGGAGAACGTTGTAATGTGTCTTGATGAGGGGTGCAGTTCTAGCTGGTGGTAGCCAGCTGTGAGGTCCAGCTTGGAGAACACAGTTGCGCCGTTCAGGTCGGCGATGACGTCATCAATTGTTGGTGTCACGTGGCGTATTCTCTTTATGGCTGAGTTTGGCAGTCGCATGTCGACACACAGCCGGATCGCTCCCGGCTTCTTGGGTTTCGGGGCCAGAACCACTGGAGACACCCATGGTGTGGGACCGGATACCACCTCTATGATGTCAAGGCGTTCCAAGTTCGCTATTTCTTGCTCTACTTGGGACCTCAGCGGCAGCGGTACTCGCCGGTGTGGCAGCGCCACGGGTCTTATGGAGGAGTCGATGTCCAGTGTCACTTGCACGCCGTTCATCTTGCCCATGCCGGTGAAGAGGTGGCGGAAGTTGGTCAGGATTGCGTCCGCTGGTGATGATGTGGCCACTGATCGGATGACTGAGATGATATTCAACTGCGTGGCAGTCCTGCAGCCGATCAGGAGGTCGTTGCCTTCCGTCGTCACGAAGAATGTGGCGGAGGTTGAAGCCATGTTTGTTGATACTGTAGTTTGGAATTGGCCAGTCGTGTGGAGGGGCGTGGAGCTGCCGAAGGCACGGAGGATGGCGGCAGTGGGGAGCAGGGGTGGAGGGTTCCTCAGCGCCCTGTGGATGTGGAGGGGCATCACGTTCACCTTGGCCCCGGTGTCAATGACCGCCAGGACGTTGCAGCCGTGCACCGACACAATGCACAGAATCTGGTCGTCGGCGTCCGTTGAGACACTATTCACGGCTGTGCTTATGCCTCGTACGTCGTAGGACTGGTCGTAGTGGTAGCCGTCTTGTTCAGGGTAGCCGTCTTGTTCAGGGTCGTGTTCAGGGTCGCAGTCGCCGGTGTCGGGGTGGTAGAGATCCTGCGGCATGAAGTCGTCCGGCTGGTCAAGGTCGCCCCAGGAGTCATCCGCGGTGTAGTCGTCGGCCGGCCATGTGGGGTGCTCTGTGAGGGAGGGTGCGTGGGGCACGTGGGTGTCTTGTGGTGGTGCTGCATCGTTAACTGCTGTGATAGCCCGCACTAGCGAGGGCCGGCGCTGGGGTTGACTGCGCCAGTTTTCTCTCGAAGATGGGAGGGTGCCCAGGCGGGACATGCAGGTCCGTGCGAAGTGGTTTCTTTTTCCGCAGAAGCCGCAGGTGTAGCCCCATGCGGGGCAGTCATCCTGAGGGTGGTGAGGGTCGGCACAGTTGAGACAAGGGGCTTGTTGGCGCCTGTGGGGCTGGGGTTGGTGGTAGTCCGACCAGCTGCGGTCGCGTGGAAGTTGCTGGTCGTAGCGAGGGCGCTGCTGGGGTGGTCTCCATTGCTCCGTCGTGTAGTCTGAGCGTGGTGGGGCAGATCGCCATTGCGGTGGTGGTTGTCTCCAGTGTTCTTGGGGTGTTCTGTGGCTCCTGGCGGGTGGTCTGTTGCGCCGGGCACCGTAGAAGGGGCGCTCCCTGGTCGCTGAGGGCGGGTGGGGTTGTTGTGTCGTGTCCGGTGGTCCACGGTCTGGCGCTTCTGGGGCGCGGAACAGTGGCGGTGCGGGCGCTAGTGGGGCTGGGTGTTTGTCTTCAATTCTGCGCACTTCCGCTTGTGAGCAGTCTGCGGGTGCTCTCTTTTGCAGTTCTTGTTTGCGCCTTAACGCCTTCTCTTTCTTCAGTGCTAGCGATTTGATGTCGCTTACTGTCAGTAGGGGATCTTCCATAATTATCAGCTGCAGTGCCTCGGACGCACAGTGTTCCTCTATCTGTGTGCGCACCTGTGCGTCCACGTCGGGGAAGTCGCAATGTAGGGCCATTTTATATAGGCGGTTGCAGAAGTCCTCCATCTGTTCGGTTGGCATCTGCTTTGTCTGTTTAAATTCATACTGACGTTGGCTGACACTGATGTCGGCGGTGAATTTGGTGCGCAGCCGTAGGAGGAGCTGGTCAAATGACGTGTCGTCGCTGTCGAGGGCGTTCGCTATGTCGTATAGCAGGTCAGACACCTGCATGTAAAATACTGGCTTCCGCTGCGGTAGTGGCGTGTCGTGGTAGGAAAAGTAGTCTCTGAGGCGGCGTTCATATCTTGGCCACCTGGCTGATAGTTCTTCTGGGGTGCCAGTGGGGTCGAACCCGGGTGGGGGTTGAAGGTTTATTTGGCGGGGCCGCGAGGTAGGGGCCGCAGCTTGGGCATCTTCGTCTGCCATGGTGGGTGAGGAAGCTGGGGAAATTTGCACAGGGCCTCCGGCGTCCCGGTACGAACTTGGTACCGCGGGGTCAGGTCCGGTGCACGGTGTGCCGTCTGTGCTCGCCGCTGCTGCTGGGGAATTTTGCACAGGGCCTCCGGCGGGCAGGTACGAGCCTGAGGTTGGAGAGGGGTCGCAGGTCGGTACTCACAGTTCCTGTTCCTTCTGTGTGGATGGGCGCTTGGCCTGGCCTCTTCTGCCTGGGGTGCGGGCTGGCGTCTTTGTGCGGCCTCGCCGCTCCGCCTGTGCTGGGTGGGCGGGGGCGGGCTGGCGTCTGCGTGTGGCCTCGCCGCTTTCCTCTTGTTGTGCAGCTGGGGGCGGGCGGGCGGCTTTGTGCGGCTTCGCCGCTCTTCTTGTGCGGGGCAGCCGGGGGCGGGCGGGCGTCAGTGCGCGGCCACGCCGCTCTCCCTTTGTTGGGCAGCCGGGGGGGCGGGCGGGCGGCTGTGCGCGGCCTCGCCGCTCTTCTTCGTTTGGGCGGCCGCTCTTCTTCGTTTGGGCGGCTGGGGCGGGGGGCGTCTCCGTTCCTCTTGCCTTCCGGCGTCGCTGAGGGCGCCGCGCGTGTCGCGTGGTGGCTGCCGGGGCCGGTGGAGCGACGCTTCGTGCGTCGGTCAGATGCTAGGCCGGTGGGCGGGGCCAGGCGTGCAAGGCAGCGGGTGTGCTGTGCTCCGTTCTCGTCGCCAGTGTAATGGTGCGTACCGGGGGCACGCACGCGGGTCGGGGTCGCGCAGGGACGCTGCGGCAGTAAGGAGGTGAGTCGGACAACAGGCTCGCTGGTCTGGAAGGCTGACCACTTCCGGTCGCCTGCCTTTTATTGGGGGTTCACTGGGACACGCCCCAGGCTCGGGTTTCGCCTCGCAGGGCGGGATACTACATCCCTCCCCTTCTTGGGGCAAAGTCATTTGTGGGGAGCTTGTTACTCTTAGCAGTAGTAGTCTTTCATGTGAGGCGGGGGTCTTCTCTCCCTCACTGGTCTCGTTGGTGGTGTAGCCTCTCTCGGGCGTGGTTGCTGGCGTTGCTCTTGCTTTTCTTCTTGGTCTTGTGTCGGTGGTTGCTTTGGAGGGGGGCACAGCGCCCATGTTGGCGTTGTTGTCGGTGTTGTTGTGTTCTGTGATTCTTCTTTCTGTCTCTCCGTGCCCTGGGTCTTTGGGGGGAGTCTTTTGAAGAAGGATACGTTCCTGGCGACTGATCTGGTTCCATTAGTCGCCGATATGAGGGACCCTTTTGCTGCTGTAACTACCCACTCTTCTGGGTGAAATGTGGTAGTTAGTTTGGAGTCTGCGTTGTCTCTCTTCAGCAGCACTAGGTCTCCAGGCAGTATGTTCGCTGGTGCTTGTCTTCGCATAGCTGTTGCGTGGTTATTTGCCATCAGGCGTGTCTCTGTCACCTTGGCGCTGTTAAGTGCGCTAGGTGTTGGTGCGTCTGTGGATGGTATCTTTGTTCTCATGGTGCGCCCCAGGAGGGCTGTGGCTGGTGGCATGCCTGTTGTGCTGTGGGGGGTTGCGCGGTATGCCCACAGTAATTCAGTTATTGCTTGCTTCGTGGGGGTGCAGGTGAGCTGCGCTATTTGCAGCGCTTTCTTTAGAGTTCTCATGAATCTCTCTGCCTCCCCATTTGCTTGGGGCCAGTAGGGGGTTATTTTTCTGTGGTGGAAGCCCAAGGTGTCCGCGAAGGCGGCGAAGGCGTGGCTCTGAAATGGGGGACCATTGTCTGTTTTCAGTATCTTGGGAATGCCCAGTGCTGCAAACGTCTCTGTCAGTGCTGATATCACTTCTGCGGCGGTTGTTGACCTCAGAATGCGTGCCACGGGGTATTTGGAGTGCTCGTCCACCACTACTAGTATTTTGTTGGAAGGTGGCAGGTCACAGAAGTCCGCGGCCAGGTCGGTCCACGGAGTGGGTGGGGTCGGCATGGTGGCCACTGGGGGGCGTGCTGGCGGGGGTGCGGCTGTGTTGCAGGGTCGGCATGACTTCACCCAGTGTTCCACGAGGGTATCCATTTCAGGGAACCATACGCAGGATCGCAGCCTCTCTTTGCACTTTGTTATGCCTTGGTGACCTTCGTGCGCTAGTTCGACCAGGCGTTGCCACAGGGTGGATGGCATCACCAGACGGGTCCCCTTCAGCAGCATGTCTGTTTCTGTTAGCGACAGCTGTTCTCTCACTTTCGATAGGGCCCGTAGGAAGGACTGCGCTCGTGTGGTCCTGGTCGGGAGCGTGCCTATTAGGTCATGCCAGGTGTTGTGTCGTTGTGCATCCAGAGCAGCGGCAAGGGTGTCGTCTAGTCTGTATTCTTTCTCAACTTCAGCTAGGGTAATTGCCTTGGGGACTGCGGCAGCTGTTACGTTGTTGATGAATACTTCCGTTCTTGTGCTAGCCTCATGTTCATGTGGGGATGCTGGGCGAGGGTGCCTGGAGAGGTAGTCGGCCGCGTTTGAATGGCCGGGCTGGTATTCCACCTGAAGGTCGTGGTGTTGAAGCAGCATTAGCCAGCGCTCAATCCTTGCTGGTGGTTTTGATGTAGGGTTGTTGAACATGTAGGTGAGCGGCTTGTGGTCGGTGATCACCTTGAGGGGGCGGCCAGACACGTAGAGGCGAAAGTGTTGCACTGCCCAGGTGATGGCGAGGGCCTCTCTCTCGGTCTGGGAGTAGCGCTGCTCCGTTGGTGTGAGGGCGCGGCTGGCGAACGCCAGTGTTTTGTGGGGGTGTGGAGGGTCTTCCTGCTGTAGGATGGCGCCCAGGCCACAGGGGCTGGCGTCTACGGCTATTAGGGTGGGAAGCTGGAATGAGAAGTACGCCAGGGTCGCTTCTTTGGCCAGGCCCTCCTTTATGGCGTCGAACGCTGCTTGTTCCTCATTGGTCCATCGCCAGGGTGTGGAGGTCTTTGTTAGGGAGCGTAGGGGCTGGGACAGTGTGGCCAGGTCCTTTATGAATCGCCCACAGTATGCGGCCATGCCCAGGAAGCTCCGTACCTCGGCCGGGGTCATGGGTGGCGGTGCTGCGTGGATGTCTTCCACTTTGCTGGGGTCTGGGGATACTCCTGCGGCGGAGAAGACGTATCCGAAGAATTCGATCGAGGCCACGTGAAAGAGGCACTTGTCCTTGTTCAGGCGGAGGCCACAGTCTGACAGGCGTTGCAGGACCGCATGCAGCACGGCGAGGTGTCGAGCCGAGGAGGAGGCATAGATGAGGATGTCGTCACTCACGTTTAGTTGTCCTTGCAGGCCGGCCAGAGCGGACTGGATGGCATTCTGGAAAATCTCCGCCGCCGAGGAGATGCCAAAGCTGAGGCGTTTGTATTGGCGAAGGCCCACGTGGGTGGAGAATGTTGTTATGTGTCTTGACGAGGGGTGCAGTTCCAGTTGGTGGTAGCCAGCTGTGAGGTCCAGCTTGGAGAACACCGTTGCGCCGTTAAGGTCGGCGATAACATCATCTATTGTTGGTGTCACGTGGCGTGTTCTCTTTATGGCTAAGTTTGGCAGTCGCATGTCGACACATAGCCGGATCGCTCCAGGTTTCTTGGGTTTCGGGGCCAGCACCACCGGAGACACCCATGGTGTCGGACCAGACACGGCCTCTATGATGTCAAGGCGTTCCAGGTTCGCTATTTCTTGCTCCACTTGGGATCTCAGCGGCAGCGGCACTCGACGGTGTGGCAGCGCCACCGGTCTTATGGATGAGTCGATGTCCAGTGTCACTTGCACGCCGTTCATCTTGCCCATGCCGGCGAAGAGGTGGCGGAAGTTGGTCAGGATTGCGTCGGCTGGTGATGATGTGGTCACTGACCGGATGACTGAGATGATGTTTAACTGCGTGGCAGTCCTGCAGCCGATCAGGAGGTCGTTGCCTTCCGCTGTCACGAAGAATGTGGCGGAGGTCGAGGCCAGGTCGGTGGATACTGTGGTTTGGAATTGGCCGGTCGTATGTAGGGGCGTGGAGCTGCCGAAGGCACGGAGGATGGCAGCTGTGGGGAGCAGGGGTGGGGGGTTCTTCAGTGCCCTGTGGATGTGGAGGGGCATCACGTTCACTTTTGCCCCCGTGTCGATGACCGCCAGGACGTTGCAGCCGTGTACCGACACGATGCACAAGATCTGGTCGTCGGCGTCTGTTGAGACGCTGTTCACGGCTGTGCTTATGCCTCGTATGTCGTAGGACTGGTCGTAGAGGTAGCTGTCTTGTTCAGGGTCGTGTTCAGGGTCGCAGTCGCCGGTGTCAGGGTGATAGAGATCCTGCGGCATGAAGTCGTCAGGCTGGTCGAGGTCGCCCCAGGAGTCTTCCGCGTTGTAGTCGTCCGCCGGCCATGTGGGGTGCTCCGTGATGGGGGGTGTGTGGAGCACGTGGGTGTCCTGTGGCGCTGTAGTGTCATTCACTGCAGTGATTGCCCGCACTAGCGAGGGCCGGCGCTGGGGTTCGCTGCGCCAGTTCTCTCTCGACGAGGGGAGGGTGCCCAGGCGGGACATGCAGAGCCGTGAAAAGTGGTTTCTCTTTCCGCAGAAGCCGCAGGTGTAGCCCCGTGCAGGGCAGTCATCTTGAGGGTGGTGAGGGTCGGCGCAGTTGAGACATGGAGCATGTTGGCGTGCGTGGGGCAGAGGTTGGTGGTAGTCCGACCAGCTGCGGTCGCGTGGGAGTCGCTGGTCGTAGCGAGGGTGCAGTTGGGGTTGTCTCCATTGCTCCGCCATGTAGCCTGCACGTGGTGGGGCAGCTCGCCACTGTGGTGGTGGTTGTCTCCAGTTTTCATGTGGTGGTCTGTGGGCCCGGGTGGGTGGGCGGTTGCGCCGAGCGCCGTAGAAGGGGCGCTCCCTGGTCGCTGATGGCGGGTAAGTTTGTTGTGGTGTGTCCGATGGGCCCCGGTCTGGCGCTTCTGAGGTGCGGAACGGTGGTGGTGCAGAGGCTGGTGGGGCAGGGTGTTTGTCTTCAATTCTGCGCACTTCTGATTGTTGGTTGTCAGTGGGCAATCTCTTTTGCAGTTCTTGTTTGCGTCTGAGCGCCTTTTCTTTCTTCAGAGCTAGCGACTTGATGTCGCTCACGGTCAGTAGGGGATCTTCCATGATCAGCAGCTGCAGGGCCTCGGATGCACAGTGTTCCTCGATCTGAGTGCGCACCTGTGCGTCCACGTCGGGGAAGTCGCAATGTAGTGCCATTTTGTATAGGCGGTTGCAGAAGTCTTCCATCTGTTCAGTTGGCAACTGCTTGGTCTGTTTAAATTCATACTGACGTTGGCTGATACTGATGTCGGCGGTGAATTTGGAGCGCAGCCGTAGGAGTAGCTGATCAAATGAAATGTCGTCGCTGTCGAGGGCGTTCGCTACGTCGTATAGTTGGTCAGACACTTGCATATAAAATACTGGCTTCCGCTGCGGTAGTGGCGTGTCGTGGTAGGAGAAGTAGTCTCTGAGGCGGCGTTCGTATCTTGGCCACCTGGACGACAGTTCTTCTGGGGTGCCAGTGGGGTCAAACCCGGGTGGGGGTTGTAGGTTGATCTGGCGGGGCCGTGAGGCCGGGGCCGCAGCTTGGGCATCTTCGTCTGCCATGGGAACCAGGGTGTGTGTGCTGGGGAAATTTGCACAGGGCCTCCGGCGTCCTGGTACGAACTTGGCGCCGCGGGGTTCAGGTCCGTCGCTCGTCGCGCAGTCTGTACTCACAGTTGCCGCTGGGGAACTTTGCACAGGGCCTCCGGCGCCACGGAACCACTCAGGGATGTCGGGCAGTCACTCTGGTGCGGCCACGTGCCGGGGAAAAACGCACAGGGCCTCCGGCGTCCAGGTACGAGCTTGGTGGTGCGGGAGGGCGCAGCAGGCACACTAGGTACTCACAGTTCGCCGGCCGGGAGATGCCTGGGACTGTCTCTTCTGCGTGTGGAGGGCCACCTGGCTTGGCCTCCTGGCTTGGTCGCCGCTCCTCTGCTTGTGTGGGGGGGGAGCCACCTGGCCTGGTCGCTGCTCCGAGGGCAGCGTGGGGCGGGACGCGCCTCTTCTCCGCTCGTGGAGGGCCGCGGGGGGGGGGGGGGCGCGCCTCCGCGTCTTGTCGCCCGGGCTGGAGGGCCGCCGGGGTGGTGGGACGTGCCTCCGGACGCATGCAGGAGGGCCGCCGTGCAGCGGTGCGTGCCTCTGAGGGAACTCTGTGGGCCGGCCGGGGTGCCACGTGGGTCAGGGGTGGGCCGGCTCTCCTTCCGCCTGGCTGACCCAGAGAGGCGCGCGCGCCGCTGCCTTCACGCTCCGCCGAGTCTCCACTCCAGGCAGAGGTTGTCTGGAGCAGCCCTTTTGCCAGCCCCCTTGATATTGTGTGGGCCGTGTTCAGAATATGAAATTATGGCGGTGCAGTCGAAGAGCGTAAACCAGAGAACTCTTCTGGGTGACTGGGAGCCCGGTGAAGCTCTGGGCCGCAGGGAATCGGAGACAGGTGGGAGAAGATGAGGCAGGGACACTGCATAACTCGTACTGAAGGGCAAACAGGGAATGTATCACACATAAATTCACAGGGCGCTTGTTATTATGAATATATTTCAGATCATGTACTGGGCGACAATGGGGAAGCATATCTCATTTAAATTTCCAGCGCTCTAATTAGCATAAGTATACCTATGTCATCATATCCTGAAGGGACAAAGGGGAAATACAGGTCATATGCAGCCCTAAGGTTTTCTATTAGCATACTTATATCTCAGAAATAACATATTGAAAGCGCAAATGGGAAAAGCTC
>JASBQG010033223.1:0-13734 GCA_030264915.1 Desmognathus orestes
TAAAAGCTTTATTTCGGGGCAAACCCCATAAAAGAACACAATTTTTAAAACATTACATTCAACTTACAGTAAAAATCACTAAAAAATACGGTTAAAAATACACCATACGAGAGGGGAGACCACGTGGGCAGCTGAAGATGGCGGTCGCCTAAGGGACTGCTCCTCCGGCGGGTAATTAACATCCGTTACCATCCTTCTACAATGAGCGGCATTGATGTCTAAAAGTGAACGCCCTGACTTTGTGAAGACACAAGATTCAGCAGAGCATGCCCCGCGGTCAGAAAAGGATCTCTGACTACACCAGAGTTACACGCCAGCGGCAGCAAATACCCAAAATGGCGAGCGAACAGAGTACTAGCCTGCAGCAGGAATCAGCGACTACCCCCACCGGTCAGGCGGAGATATTATCGGAAATCAAAGCAATGCGCTCTGAGATCAATGGGAAGATCGATACGCTAGATGTGAAGTTTAATCTATTACGGACTCACGTCGACAAAATAACGTCTTCGCTTCATGAGGCGGAAGAGCGCATCGGTGCGACGGAGGACCGCCTGGCTCCGATGGAGAAGACAGTCACAATAATGGATCGTGAGTTGACAGAGCTCAAGGCTAGGGTGATTGATCAAGAGGGACGCACCCGGCGCAATAATGTGCGTGTGGTTGGATTCCCGGAGGGCAGTGATAAAACCCCTGCGGAGCCATTTTTCGAAGGGCTCCTGCGGGAGTTGTTCCCTACGGCACAGTTCTCACCAGCATTTGTGATAGAACGAGCACATCGTGCCCTCCAGCGTCGTCCTCCGCCCGGATCCCCTCCCAGACCGGTGATTATGAGATTTTTGAATTACAGAGATAGAGACGAAGTTTTGAGAGCGGCGAGGTTGGCGGGAGTCGTGCGATATCAAGGGACCCAGCTATCCTTCTATCAAGACTTCACCATGGAGGTGCAGGGGGCGCGGCGCTGTTTTCTGGAAACTAAGAAGATTCTTCGGGAAAAAAATGTGCAATACGCTATGCTTTACCCTAGCAAGCTACGTGTGGTCTATCAAGGTAAAACATTTTTTTTTTCTGATCACTCAGCGGCGCTGACTTTCGCCAAAGAACTGCAGCAGACTGGGCGGCGAGATGATATTGTAAATAATGCCGAAAACGCACCATTTCCGGCGCAGGACTGATATACACCTGTAGGACTCTGTACTGTAAAGCACTGGATGTGTGGTGTGGTAATGCTTGGAAATGACACTTGACTGTTCTATCTGCGACACAGCAGTTGCTATTGAAATGGTCGGGGAGTACAACATGGAAGTGTGACTCACGGCGCTGGCTCTATGGAACACATCGTTTGCATGACTGGGAACTACTGAGGGATTTTGATCGCTGCTGCCATCGGTTAACTGGACTGTACCATGGGGTGCGGAGTTTTCTTTGGAAACTTGAATATGTGATCCCCCTAGCTCACAGCGAGAGAATGGTTTCTTCTGCTCTCCGTAAGACGGTAGCGCCCTCTTGTGGTCTGCTGTATCCAGTTGATTTCAATATCACGGTAGTGCCGTGCAGCGCTAGATAGAGGGTGCTGCCAGCAAGACCACGTCATCGCTGTGTCTGGATCTCTTCAGTGAGGACGGACTGTAACTTTTATTGGATACTGTCATGTGACTGCTGAACTATTCGGACTACGCTATCAGTAATAATGAGCGCCTTGGCAGTTTATTGCTATGCATAATCTCCCTGGCAAAGATTGCAGATCGGATATGAAGGTCATTGTGTTTTTTGAGTATTCCACGCGTTGTTGCCCTGGATGGAGCAGCGGATTCACAGATATGGCTGTCTCCCTACGTTACTTTTACAGTTCTCATAGTGGCCCTTGACCTAACTGTAGAATTGATAATGGAGCGGTTGGCGAGTGACTTAAATGCCATGTAAATGAGTGATCTATTCCCGAAATGTGAATAGACTGGAAGTTGAGATGTGGCTTCATGGGCTCTAGTGGCGTGGGAAGATGGGAGGTGTACCGTGCCGGGTGTGATGTTCACTCTGAAAGTTTAGCTCGGACCTACTGTAATTTGCAATGTCGCCATTGATAAATGTCTGTTCAAAGTACCCACGGGGGAGACGTTCCCCGGAAGTTGCAGCTTTGATGTCAATCAACTGTAACTTGACCGTCGCGTGGTCTCGTATGATGTTTGAAAAGGAGTTTGGTGTGGTTGTATGGATCATGTTGGGGTTGATCTTTTTTCAAAGTTTTTTGGGTGTTTGGGTTAAGTCGAAAGTTGGGGAATCGGCTGGGGGTGGGGCTCCCCGAATCAGATCAATGGTTAGCAAGGTGCAGACATGTGCGCTTGATTGGGAAAGCTGGCAGTATGATGTAGGGTACCTTTTGACGAATATAGCTGCAATAGAGGATTATGGCTAGTGGGACACTTAAGGTATTAACTTGGAATGTTAGAGGGTTTTTGCAATATGCCAAAATCCGTAAGATATTGAATTTCTGTACTAAAAACCGAGTGGATGTGTTGATGCTTCAGGAAACTCACTGGCCTGTGACTGGCCTTGTCCCGTTACTGACTAGATGGGCGGGTCATGTTTTTCATGCTGCCTTTACACAGGGATCACGTGGTGTGGTTTTAGCTATTAGAGCAGGGCTTCCTTTTCAACTGCAGAAGCTTACCCTAGACCCACATGGACGATATGTGTTAGTAGAGGGTGACATTTCTCATAAACGAATGTTGCTTGGCTCGATCTATGGACCAAATGTGGATGATCCAGACTTTTATGGACGTCTGTTTACATTATGTGCAAAAGTGGCAGATATACCTTGGGTACTCGCGGGTGATTGGAACCTAATATTAGACCCCCAGATCGATAGATCTAAACCTGGTAACAGACCACAATCCCGTGCTGCCCTGGAAGTACATAGAGCAATGTTGCTATATGGTCTAGTAGACGGTTGGCGTCATATGAAGGGACCGCTAAGACAATATACACACTATTCAACCCCCCATGATCTTTACACAAGACTTGATATGATACTGATCTCAGACACTCTAATGGGGGAGATTGTGGGAAGCACGATACATGCCAGAATTTTTTCGGATCATAGTCCAGTAGAATGCGTGTTGCGCTGGGGTCGAAGTAGTCCGAGAGTGTCGACATGGCGAATGAAGGGAGAGGCATTAAGTGACCCGGTTTATGTAGCAACATTAACACAACATATTGAAACGTTTATTGAAGCTCATAGAGATGATCCCACTGATGTAGTGATTAAATGGTGTGCTTTTAAAGTGTTTATTAGAGGGGTGGCTATGTCCCATGAATTTGGACAACTAAAGCAGACTCGTGCCAATATGGAAAGACTGCGTCAACACCTTCAGTTGGCTGAAGCGCGACATGCTAGCTCACAAAAGCTATTAGATTTAGCAGAAATCCGCAGACTCACATCAGAATATGATACCGAAGCAACGAGGGAAATCCGATATATGTCCCGATTTGCTATGGCCAGACAATATGCCTCGGGAGATAGACCTGGTCAACCATTGGCACGATTGCTACAGAGAGAAAATGGTAGGGCTCCCATTGATGCTATTAATACACCACAAGGTGACAGGGTGGTCGATATAGAAAATATAGTGACTACTTTTTATGATTTTTATCGGGTACTATACACTAGAGGGGGGGTGGTCACTACTGAAGATGCTAGGCAATACATCGATCAGGGAGTAAGACCACAAATCACTGCAGAGATTCGTACACAACTAGAGGTGCCTATTTCCGAAGCTGAAATTCGACAGGCTATTAGGGAACTGGCAGGCAGTAAGGCACCGGGTCCGGATGGCCTGGGTGCTGAATTCTACAAACACTTCACATCTCTTCTGATACCGATTCTGCGGGATATGTACGACAAAGCCTTAAAGGATGGTAAATTCCCGGCCGAAATGAATGAGGCTAGAATAGTGTGCTTTCTTAAACCTGGCAAACCACAATTGGAATGTGGGTCATATCGACCGATATCATTGACCAACTGTGATGTTAAGATCTATGCTAAGATACTAGCAAATCGATTGCAGCCTCAGATGACTGTCCTGGTACACCCAGATCAGTCTGGGTTCATTCCAATGAGGAATACTATACAGAATATCCGACGTTTGATGCTGGTGAAAGCGGCTCTCAGGGATGATACGGAGGCGGCAATTGTGACCTTAGACATGACAAAAGCATTTGACTCGGTCGAGTGGCCATATTTATTTGCCGTGCTAGAAGCGATGGGATTTGGTAAAGATTTTATAGCCAAAATTAGCATATTATATGCGGGTCCCTCTGCTAGGGTAATCATTAATGGAGTGCCGTCAGAGAAGATAGATATTCAGCGTGGAACCAGACAGGGCTGCCCATTGTCGCCCCTGCTTTTTGCATTAACTATGGAAATATTAGCCAATAGATTGCGAGCAGATTTACAGGGCATGGGTATAACGGCATGGGGGCAGGCTAATATAGTGTCGATGTATGCGGATGATACGCTGCTGTATTTAGATAATCCTATACAGGCATTACCAATAGCTATGGCCATCTTTGACAGCTTTGGGGAAGTATCGGGGCTTCGGATTAACTGGGCTAAATCGACGGTGTTCCCACTGGGTATCGGAGGTGCTGCGGAACTGGACACTGGAGAATTACAATTGGGTACTGGCAACTTAAAGTACCTAGGTATATATTTCTCCAATGACCTGGTGAATATGCTTCAAGATAACTTCTGGAGACCCCTCCAGATACTACAACACAAAGTTGGAAAATGGATTAGGTTGCCTCTAAATCTAGCGGGAAGAACTGCGTTGATGCAGATGATCGTGGTTCCCAAACTGCTTTATATTTTCTCTACACTTCCTATCGACCCTGGCCGCAGATATTTTAACGAAATCCGAGCATTAACATCTCGGTTGATTTGGGGAGGCAGCAGTCCGAGAATAGCCTATAGTACTACAACCAGGCATTATGCGGCGGGTGGTATCCAGGTGCCCAACGTACATTCATACTACCTTGCAGCACAGTTGCAACATATCGTTCCATATCTGGCGACATCCCATAATATTGCAGATTGCCGCATACAAATGGAGATGCATCGGTATGATCCATATGATGTGGGAGGGATGGTGGTGAATCCGGACACGATCCCGAGTAAGACGTCTGATCCGGTGTCACACACATTACATATTTGGAAGCGAACACTAAAAAAATTTGAAGAGGGACATCCTTATTCCCCGCTTATTCCCATCCACTTGCTCAAGGGGTTTCAACATGCGCTTTCTCGTAGTGAGAGGTTAAAATGGGAGACGGGGGGACTGACTACGTTGGGAGATCTGTTTGAAAGCCATCAACTTTGCACAATCACTGCTACACAAGCTAAACTCCCATTGACGGCGGGTAATGCTATTAAAATCATGCAAGTTCGCACGGCCCTACGCCGTAGATGGGAGGAGATACCAGTTGAGCCGATGCAGTCCTCCCTAATGCATCATGCTCTACAGACGGTGGGATGGCGCCATCAAATAACCATGCTCTATAACCTATTACAATCTCAGTTAGAGATTAAACCTCTTCGGTTGAAGACTATGTGGGGTGAGGAATTAGGGATAGATATTTCGGAGGAGCAATGGGAGGTGGTCTGTAGCCACACCAAAGAGGGGGCTCGGAATGCCAGGCTGCGTATGATTTACTATAGGTTTCTCACCAGAAGTTATATTACCCCCATGATCTTAAGTCGGTTTGTTCCGGGGACATCACTACGTTGTCCGAGTTGTAGGTCACCTGAGTGTTCATTTATGCATTTGGCATGGGGCTGCAAAGAGGTACATCTTTTCTGGAGTAATGTATGTGCTGAGGTGAGCGTCATATTAGGAATTCATATCCCCAATGATCCCAAGCTGATATTCTTAGTACAGTTCCCTAAAATGCCAGTTGAAGACTGGAGATTCTTAAGCCTCGCGCTGATTTTAGCTCGGAAAGTGATTGCAATGAGGTGGATGCGTGTGAATCCGCCCAAAATGGATGTATGGAGGAGATTGTTAGCTAGGTGTAACGATAATGAAGATCTTTTGAGACAGATGGGACCAGTGTCCAGTAGACCTAAAGACATTTGGGAGAAGTTTAGATGTTTTCTGATGGGTGAACAGATGGAGGAGGATGAGGAGTCAAACTCTATTGGATAAGAAGATATTGGAGATGATAAAAACTATTCGATATAAGTCCGCAAATCGGATCTTGAGAATTGATGTTGGTGGAGAATGACTCTCGCATTAGAGACTGAGATATATCCCATAAGTAGGTGTTGACCGTGTGTGATGTTGTACCATGGTTTGAAGGGAGCTTGGGGTAGGGGGGTGGGAATAGTTGTTAATTATATGGTTATTTGTAACTTTGTAGTTTGTTTATATGGGAAATATGCATATGATGCAGAAAATTGACAAATTTCTTTTTTATTATATGAAATGATACTATATGTTGTGGTAACCATCTGATATTATGGAGAAGTACATATTCTTTCTTTTTTCCTTTCTGTATCAAGTGGTGATAATCAATAAACATATATTTAAAAAAAAAAAATAACACTGCCAGCGCTGACCACAAAATCCTAGCGCACATCTTGCTGCCTCCCAATTCAACAAGGGGCCGGCATCCAACCCAGCCCTTACGCCACAAGGTCAAGTCTGGGGGGGGGGCCGATTTGCAGCAACTCCAGGTTTTCCTACTCTCCAGCTACAGCGCAGCGACCACGAGAGCACAGAGCATCAAGTCCAGGGCAGAAAGAACTCATCGCTTCCCACCTACAAAAAGGGCTGCAGACACCAATTTCACCCAACGACCCAGGTGGTTGCCTAATTAACCCTGGTGCGAACCGTAGTGTGGGGCCCTCTAAATAAAAGCCCTTGCCCCCCACTCTCACAGGTGCTGCAATGGAAGAAAAGAACAACCAACCCACGTATGCAGGCATAACATGCAAAGCGCAAAAAAAAGATTTCAACCTCAACCCAACTCAAGCCCCCAAAAGACCTAAAAGTGACATTTCCTCACCAGCGAAATCGAGAAACGACGACAATTACCTTAAAGAACAAATTAGCACAATTTTAGATGAGCTGAAGGCCCTGAGGCCTTTTATTGTGAAAGCGAATGCTCACATGCAATCTATGGAGGAAAAATGGGCTGCTCAAGAAAAAAAAGTGGAATCAAACTCACAAAGAATCTCGGTAATGGAGAAATCAATGCTGGAAATCAACTCGCTGAAAGAAGAAATCAACGTGCTAAAGAGATCTCAAGAAAACCTAGAAAATCGCAGCAGACGCACAAATATACGCATCTATGGTCTCCCTGAGGAAACCGAACATGGGGACCCCTGCGAATTCTTCATGAACCTACTCCCAAAAATCCTTCACCTCCCCAAGGATGTTGACCTTGACATTCAAGACGCCCACAGGATAGGCCCGAACCTTCCCCCCAGAAGCAAGGACAGAAACAACAAACCACGGGGAGTAATACTCCACTTTCTAAAACGCAGGCAAGCCAAACTTGTTATGCTGTCTGCGAAGAAGATGGACAAAATCACTTGGGCTGGCCATACTCTGTTTTTCTCCCAGGACATCTCCCAAGCCTCGAACCAACGCAAAAAAGAATTCCTGGCCCTTCGACCGGCCCTTATCAAGTTGAAAATAAGATATGGCTATATCCCACCCTGCAAATTTATGATTACTTACCAGGACAGAACCACGACTTACGAGGACCCAAAGGAGTTGGCCAGATTCATAAACGCTGTCTCACAGGATCTTATGGACACCTCGCCATCACTTAATAAAAACCCCTTTGCAGCTACAGCCACAACATCACCACATGACATGCCCCGGTTGCCTGATAGTCCGTGAGATTTTGTTATGTTATGTCTTTGTCGTATAATGTTAGGTGATTTATTGCCTCACCCACGGTTGCCGTTTATGTTCCTTTCCTTCACAGCGAATATTGCTTTTGAAAATACCAAATGGCACTTTTTACAAATGGAAGCACTTGCTACTTTAATGTGAGTGCTCGTCTAAAGTTAACTGTATAATTTAAGGCACTAACGGCCTAACAACAATGATCAAAACAGGACAAATGTAATTCTTATATGAATATTAACCCGTCATCTCTTCACCAATTAACTACGTTGCGATAATTTGATACGTTACTATACAATGTCCAGATGGTATTTAAGCCCGTTGGCTACTTGTGCAGATTTGACAGCACTGATTCATCTTTCTATTGATAACTGCTGTGTTGTTCGTATTGGTTGCATTTAAAGCTGTTGCTCCGCATTGCTTCTAGGCGTTCAGACTCGACTATCGAACGCTGTGAAAATCCGTACCCCGCACTGATTCGTGCCCCACATGCTGTGACTCTCGCTTGCTTAGAGCTTACCCGTTCCGATCAGCTTCTAGCTACACCCACCCCTTGCCACTCTATAGATACCTCGGGTGCCCGAACCTCTGGTCTCTCTACCCATCCTTGGTCCACAGAAACCACCCCTCACCCATACACACTCAACTCATTTACTCAACTCCCTCGGTTCACTTCTCTTTCTCTATCTCTCTCTTCCTTCTTTACCCAATAGCCTCTTCAGGCTAACATTACCATTTAATTTCTTCCCCTACCTCTCACCCCCTGCTGTGGTATCCACACTAACACCCCCTTTCCCAACCCCTGGTGCATCGCCTCTCTATTAATCTCAGCCGGACCGTCTCTCCTCCATCAGCTGTCTAACATGTCCCAATTAAACGTTATTTCATGGAACGTAAAAGGGATACAAAACCCCATTAAAAGACAAAAAATCTTGAGCCATGTTAAAAACCTTAAAGGGGATATAGTCCTACTACAAGAAACGCATCTCAAACTAGATGAGGCCTGTAAGATCAAATCGTATTGGACCTCCCACTCCCTATGCTCAGAAGCCGTTAATGGAAAAAATGGCGTCATTACCCTCGTAAACAGAAGACTGAATGCCACGATAATCAAATCTTCCTCAGACCAAGAGGGCAGATGGCTTCTGGTCCAGATGAAGATCGATAATCAAGAGGTATTTGTCCTAAACATATATGGACCGACACAAAGTGACAAAAAATTCTGGCCCAAAATCAATAACCTCATTCAAAGCATTCCATCAGAATCCCTCATAATCGGAGGGGACTGCAACCTCCCGCTAGACCCTATCTGCGATAGGAAATCTAAAGCTAAATTCACATCAGACACAATGCATAAAACCTTTACCACATGCATTGCCCAAAACAACCTTGAAGATGCTTGGCGAATCCTCCATCCCACTACGCTAGACTTTACATTTTATTCCAACCCCCACCAATCATACTCAAGAATCGACTATGTCTTTCTCAAAAAATGCTTACTGCAAAATGTAACAAAAGCTGAACTAGGTACTATAACCATCTCTGATCATGCCCCAGTATGTATCTCCCTAGATAACATAATTCCAAACAACCCACCCAAAAAATGGCGCCTTAATACCACCCTGCTCAAAGACCCCGAATATGAAAAATTCATCAAAAAAGGCCTGGATGACTTCCTGAACCACAATAAACCAGAAGACACCAGTTATGAAAACAACTGGGACGCCATGAAGGCTCATATCCGGGGCCTCACGATACAATACTCGTCCATGCAAAAGAAAAAATGGAGGATTGAAAGCACTAAACTCCTTAATGATATCAAACTCTTAGAAAACAAATTCCTCAAGGATGACCTACAAACATCCTTCTATGCCCTCCAAAAATTAAAATTTGAATACAATAAGAAAGCCACCCTATCAGCTAACATATACCTCTCAAAGATTAAAGCCAAATATCTCCTAGACGGTAACAAAGCTGGGAAAATGCTGGCAAATTACCTAAAAAAGAGGAGTGAACGTAAAAACATCACCAAGATCAAATCTGACAATGGTACCCCCATAATTAAAGATTCAGATATAGCCGAAGCGTTTAGCTCTTTCTACAAAAAACTCTATTCCTCGGAATCTCAAGCCTCAGATACCACTATCAAAACCTTCCTAGCAGACATTGAGCGAACTACTCCTATTCTCAAAAACCCAAACAAGCTGTCGGCCCCTATCAGCTTAAAGGAAGTGCTACAGGCCATTGAAGGTGCCAAGAAAGGCAAAGCACCAGGCCCGGACGGCATACCCATCGAATTTTATCAACTCTTTCTGACCCACACGTCACATATTATCACCCAACTCTTTAACGATTTTCGTACCACCCCCCCAAAAGGCTCCTTTTTAGAGGCTAACATAATCGTTTTTCCCAAACCAAATAAAGATGACACCGACATCAAGAATTACCGCCCTATTTCACTGATTAATGCCGATTGTAAAATCTTCGCTAAAATTCTTGCTAAACGCCTGGAACCTCATCTACCTCACCTTATACATCCTGACCAAACAGGTTTCGTTAAAGGACGTCTCAGTAGTTCCAATACTCGCCTACTTACTAACATAATTGCCTTCTCTTCATCCCTACAAGACAGTGCTCTGGCCATGGCACTTGATGCTGAGAAAGCATTTGACCGCCTGGAATGGAACTTTCTCTTTAAAGCGCTGGAATGGCACGGCATACCTCAATCATACATTGACCTAGTCAAAATACTCTACACCTCCCCAAAGGCGATGGTCCAAATTAATAACCTCACATCCGATATGTTCATGCTAGAAAGAGGAACCAGACAAGGATGTCCCCTTTCCCCTCTTCTATTTATCTTGGCTCTTGAACCTTTACTAACCTCTATTAGATCAGATGACCTCATTGAAGGCATTAGAATAAAACCCAACCAAGACCAATATAAGATTGCGGCATACGCGGATGACATCCTTTTATTCCTGACAAACCCCACCTACTCGATCCCTAGAGCCATATCTGTGCTTGACGACTATTCCTTTGTATCTGGGTACAAACTAAACCTCTCTAAAACTGAAATCCTCCCCCTAAACAAGCACTGCACCAGACACATGCTCCCTAACCAGGAGATAAGATGGAACCCCAAAGGAATTTCCTACCTAGGCCTCACATTCTGCCCTGACATTAATGCGACGCTCAAGACAAATCAACAGACCCTAGTAGATAACATTAAAAAAAAGTTCACCACTTGGTCGCCCCTCTACCTCTCATGGTGGGGTCGCCTTGACACCATTAAAATGATGATCTCTCCCCTGATACTGTACCTTTTAAACATGCTACCTATTCCCCCAGGGTCCAACTTCCTCAATAGCATAAACAAAATCCTCACAACATTTCTGTGGAGCAATAAAAGACCCCGCATTAGCGTAGCCACGCTTCAGCTGTGCAAATCAAAGGGAGGGGTTAACTTCCCCATTTACTCTAAATACTATCAAGCATTCAGGATAAATCAGACGAGCTGGCGACTCTCATATGATCCTGACCCTTCCTCCTCCCTTATCCCTACTTGGATAAACTTTGAAAGAGATCTCTTACACCCCTTCCCATTTTTTCTCTTGGCCAACTCTAATATATTTAACAAAAACCCCACCAGGATGATACCTAGACTTTGCGCGGACATCATCCATAGCACCTTTCATAAATGCCCTGACTACACACGAAACACCAAAACCCTAAGTATATGGAAAAGCAAAATCGTGAAACCTAAGAATGGGTACCTGTGGGAACCCGAGTGGATTGGAAAAGGCGTTATCAGCCTAAACCAAATCCTAGACAAAAACGAGTGCCATTCCTTTGAGAAGATCCAACGGAAATTTTCTCTAAACCCTTCAGCCATCAAAACATACAATAGATTAAGCAATACCATTAAACAGTTTAAGGACTCAACCCCCCATACCCCCACAGATGCCCCGCTAAACAGACTATGGAAACTCTTAAACATCTCACCCCTCTCTACATCGGACATCTACAAACACCTTAAAGGAGACATCCCCATGGGAGCTCAAAACCTTAAAATCATGGATCATTGGAATTCTCTTCTGCCACAACCCATTCCCCCAACAGACTTCACAGACCTTTGGTCCCGACTTTTCCGAGCATCTAACGCCAGCAATATCACGCAGACTTTATTCTTTACCGCTCATCGGACCTTTCTCACCCCCAAACGTATTGCCAAATTTAACAAGGCCTCAGACAGCAAGTGCTGGAGATGCTCGGCAACAGAAGCTGATCTTGAACACATTTTATTCCTCTGCCCTCTCCTAGCGGGATTCTGGGCGCATATAACAAACTCCATTAAAAATATTTTTGGCATCATAGGCACTGTAGACTTGACTGCCGTGTTGATCGACCCGAGAAACAAAATTCCTAACTGTAAGAAACATGACACCCAATTATTGGATTGTATGATCGCCATTGCCATTAAAACAATCACATGTAACTGGAAAAACAAAACCCCTCCCTCCTACCTTCAATGGTGGAATCTCCTCTGTAGTCACCACAGACTTGAACGCTTTCACATTTCTTACTCCAGTCACCAGTCCAGATTTAATGAAATTTGGTCCAAATTCCATGAATATCTGGAAAAGCAGCGGCCGACTGAAAGAGCGAACATGAACGACTAACCAAAATCTAAGTGATAGAATTGCGATGCACCTCCCCCCTCTGCCACACTCGACCTGTCACCATTCGTGCCCCTCTTACCTCTTCCCCTACTAACATCCCCCCCCTCATCAACCTTATCCACTTTCTACTCTCATTCTCCCATACATTCAGCTTACACCTCGAAGTAGCCTATGAAACAACTAATTCAGCCGCTAGCCAGGTCCAGAATTTATGCTAATGCTCCTCTCTTTACCCCAAACGGGCTGTGCTACCTCGTATAACCTCTCCTGATTTCCAAGTGTTTAGCACAGGCACTCTCCACCCGACTCAGGATACCAACAAGCCTATCCTTCTCAGACTTGAGGTATATTTCTCTCTAACTCCCCCATACCTACACAATAATTGTAACAGCTCAAGACTTGGTCTTACCTGGTTACCTATATTACTCAAAAGATTTTGTATACTAATACACAAATGTTCTCATTTACTGCTTTTTGTACCCCTTTAACGATTAATCAAATGAAATTGTAAACTGATGTATTTTCTATGTATTAAAATCAATAAAAACGTTTAAACTTAAAAACCCTGAGATTATAAACTAACTGTATTATCTTACTTAAATCAATAAAAACATTAAAACGAAAATGGGAGCTCTTGGCTTTCACTACAAATATTTACAAAGATTTATATGCATATTCTGACTCCTTCATACAAGATTGCACCAATGACGCAGATGGGATAAAAAATTATTTGTGCTTCCTGCACATAGAGATGTTTAATCTACTGTATCTAGAATTACATATACTATTTTATGGACACTAGTAGGGGATGAGGAGTCTTAGAGTGCAACCTTTTCAGATGACTTTCTTGCAGACTCTGCAGCTTGACATCAAGTGATATAAATACAGAATACACTGCGGGCAAGTGTGAATTATGGGATAATAATGCGATTGAGTGGTTCTAGTGGCATTTACAAACAACACGAACAACACGTAAGATGGCCGCCGAGAACGGCGGTCGGGTCACAAGAGCTCCCGATCGAGGGGGTTTAACCCTTTAGCTGCTGAGCGTTTTTCGCATGTAGGCTTCCCCTGTGCTGAGCTGTTTTTTGCCTGTTTGGTGGTGTACCCAGTTAGAGGCCTGTAACTTTTGATTGGCTAGG
>JASBQG010044286.1:0-13527 GCA_030264915.1 Desmognathus orestes
AATAATAATAATAATAATAATAATAACTTATTTCTTATATAGCGCTACACACCCATAGGTCTCAGAGCACTGATAACGGATGTCATTATTATCCCACAGTGTGGTACTCAATTTATAGGCACAGATCTCAGGAGCAAGTGCTTCACTTACTGTGCTATCTGACCGGTTTTATTATACAGCAGTGACTGCCGCTTTATAGTAGTCTTATATCCACCAATGGGCATTCCATTGTAATCTCCACCCTCTTGGACTGTGGGGCTAATGGGAATTCTCTAGATCTTGCCTTTGTCCAAACTGAAACCATTCACATTCGCGACCGCATGAAATCAGAATCTGCGATATCAGTTGACAGTTCTTGTCTAGTGTCAGGGCCAATAGCTCTTAATCCTGCTTCATTGCAACTTGAATGTCAAAATAAACACTACTTTATTCAGTTTGAGTGCATTATGACTCCCCATTTCAAAGTAATCCTGGGGATGCCTTGGTTTCAAGTGTGTAATCCCCGAGGGGATTGGGTTAATATAAAAGTTACACTTTCAGCAAACCGTCCTGGGGTGCTACTGCCATAGCGGACAGAAAGGCCATTCTTGAAGGAAGAATTTAACCCTAAGGAAGTGGAGAGGTTGCCTCCACATAGGGTGTATGATTGTGCAATTGATTTGGTACCTAATTCCCTATGGCAGTATATATGCCTTGTATCCTAGAAAAGATACAATATTCCAAGAATACATTAAAGACAGTCAAGCAAAGGGGTTTATTAATCCTTCTACACTGGCAGGGGCCCCTGTTTTCTTCATCCCAAAGAATATTTGTGATGAATTAAGAACATGGGTAGGCTATTGGCAGCTTAACCAGATAACTATTAATAAACCTGTGTCGGGGCCGTGAGGGAGTCCCGACTGGGTTGACTGCATGCTTTACACAAGTATGAGGTAGATGTCACAGCCACCTAACACTTGCGTATGACCATAGTACACAAGCCTTAGGTGGCTGGGACACATAGTGCATATTTGTGTAGGAGGAAAGTGCCGGTACTCGTGCACATGTCACAATCTAGGCCAATCATTCTTTGCCCCTGATTCCTGTGTTATTAAATCAACTTCAACAAGCACCCTGGTACACCAAGATGGATTTGAACGGTGCAAATAACGTGGTGAGGATGCATAGTGGGGATGAGTGGAAAACCACCTTCAGGACATTGCACGAACATTAGGAATACTTAGTAATGCCATTTGACCTATGCAATGCCCCTGCATGCTTCCATTTTAAAGACATACTGAACAGCATCTTGGTCGTGTACCTTGACAATATTTTGGTTTACTCAAATTCCTATCAAGAGTACATAGGACGCTGCAAGATGGTGTTAACTTGACTCTTGAATCATGGTCAAGACTAATTTCTTAGGCATAGAAATGGATCCCCTCAAAATTTACATCATCCTTGGCTAGCGTGCTTCTCTTTCCGTTAAACAATTACAAAGGTTCCTTGGTTTTGCAAATATTTTTACAGACGGTATATTTCTCATTTCTCGTAATTAATTTTACTACTGATCATGTTGCTAAAAAGATCCATTCTTTCTCATGGCATCAAAAACATGAATTCAGAGAGACAATAAAGGAGTTTCAGATCCGGTTGTATATCACTCCCAGAAGCTCCTGTCCATAGAACACAATTATACCATGAACGAGAAATAGTTATTGGCAATCAAGGACACCTTTAAAACTTGTCAGCATTCTTTAAAAAGAGCAACTCATCCTGTGATTGTTTATTTCCACCAAAAGAACCTCAAATTCTTCTATCAGTAACGTTGACTATTTCAGGGGCAGGTTAGTGAATTCTTTGTTTCTTCTCTGAATACCAATTTAATCACACACAAACCTAGGTTTAACAACAAACAAGTCAATGTTCCTTCTCGTATGTACCACACTAAACCGTCTACCCCAACACCTCAAAAATCTTTTATTCCCAGGGACAGAGTAATAATGTTCGAAGCTCTTCAAGTCACCAACTTGCTTCAAGAATTATGCCAGAATTACCAAGCAACTGCAGGAACAGTGCCTCAGTTTGGCTCATTCCCATGGAAGACATGATGGCCTATATTTTAGGGGTTCTCATTTATGGGTACTACTTCCAGAATTGCAACAAGAAATGATAGGATGATGTCCCTCCTTCCCGTTAGCTGGACATCCAGGTGAAAGAAAGACTTAGGTCTTCCTACAGAGGTACATTTGGTTGCCCAGAATGAAACAAACAGATTCATAATATGTCAATGAATGTCCTGTCTATTTCAAAGCAAAAGGGACACAACAAAACCCCCTTTAGGTTATTCCATCTGTTACCACTTCCTCCAGGTCATCATTGACCATTATCTGAAGGGCAGATCAGGGAAGTGAGCGACACCTTCACCAAAGTAGCTAGTTTCATACCCTTACCAGCAGTTCGCATGGCCAAGACTCTAGCTCAAAACCTTATAACTCGTGGTTTGCTTGCATGATTTACAATCAGTTTTTTTCTCTGCCCAAGGGGTTCAATTTCTTTCTAGGTTTTGGAGACAATTCCATACATAACCTAAGGACAGAACCTTGTTTTTCATCAGGTATCATCCCCTAACAGATGGTTCGACCGAGATAGTTAATCAGATTTTAGAGCAATACCTTAGATGTTACTCTATGGATAATGAGAGACATTGGGTTGCAGCTCTACCCTTGGTGAAATTTGTGTAAAATAATTTGTACCATATAGCAATCAAGACCTCCCCTATTGTGCCATTTATGAGTTCCACCATCGATTCTTGCCATCCGGATTCCCTTCAGCGGATGTGATCCCTGAGGTGCCTGCTATTATGGAGTGTAAAACTAGGGTGATAGCCTCAAAGGCATTGTTCACATCAGCCAAGGCAGAAATGACGCTCCAGGAAGATAAACATCGACATACTAGGCCTCTAGAGCAGGTTTGGAATAAAGTCATGTTAATGTCTCAGTATTTCACCCTCAAGAGGATTATGTCTACCAAGTTAAAACCAAGGTACGTCAGCCCTTGCATAATTGTTGTGGTTATGTCTCCTGTAGAGGTGAAATTGGCCTTGCCCCCTGCCATGAAAATTCACCTGGATTTTCTAATTTCTCAGGTCAAACCCATGTCTTCTGTGGTGTCTAGTGTGTCAGTGCCTCAGACCATCACTACTCCTTTGGACGTGTTTCAAGTCTGCAGCATAATGGGCTCCAGGTGACACCAGGTCTTCTTTCAGTATATTATTAATTGGAAGGGTTTTGGTCCTGATTAGAGATCATGGGAACCAGCTAGAAATGTCTCTGCCCCTGCATGGTTCCCGTTTTCATGCCGTGTTTCCTTGGAAGCCTGGTAGGAGCTACTCTGGAAGGAGGGTGCTGTTAGTTCTTGTAACACACATACCCACGTTGACAGACTAAATTCCAGGGACCATTCTGACCCGAGACCTTCAAGTGCACGCTTACTGCTGCCTGTAGGGCCCACAGACTGTAATTAATTTCTTTTTTAAACTGTGTTTATTTGTGTATTGGGGTGATTGATGGGAGGCTTGAGTGTGTCACAAACTCTCTGAAAGCTATTTTGTGCATAATTCAAGTCTAATTACTGTAAAAAAACCTTAAATATGTTAGTACTGTTCTTTATGAATTTTGAGGTGAAGCAGCCATAAATGTCTTAAGATCATGAGGTGCAAAATTTTGGAGACTAGTTCTCGGTCTTCCACAATCAGGGGTGGACTGGCTCTAGAAAATAGGCCTGGGGAAAAAAATTGACAGGCCCACAGGTGGTGGGGAGCTGGTAGGAAAGTTGTAGCGAGCGAGTGCAGCGAGCGAGCCCGTACCAGATTAGGAGGGTACGGGGGGGTTCTCCCTCGTAAGAAATAAAAAAAAAAAAACTGCCAAATTGACACATTTTCAGTGCGATTTTTCCAAAATAACCAGAAAAATGCATATGTTTCTTAGTGCTCTGAAAAGCTATTGAACACATATTGGCTATTTGTAGGTACAGTAGGAAATAAAAATAACTGAGGCACATTGCTACTGTCAATGGATGTTGCTATGACGGCATGGGTTAGGGCTTCGTAGTGCTGCACTGCATTCATAGATATACAAAACTTTCTAGAAGTTAGAGCCTCAAATGTTTCAAATTTATTTTATTTTTTTGTATTTTTGAACTAATTTCATTTTCTAGTTGTTGTGGGACCAAAAATGTAGGATTTAAGTGATTTGCGCTTTTTTGTCCCACCTCTCTAAGCCAAATTCTGAAGGCATGTGCATTGCATGCAATATTGGAGAAATGGCCCACCTGTTAGAAAAACGTTGAATTCTCACTGAAATTGTAAAAGATTTATTTTTTTTAAACCCTGTTCTGGAAAGCCGAGAAAATGGCAATTTCAGAACTGCAAACCATTCGTTGTTCCCATGCACAGAGAGAAATCCGCATCCGGGTGCTGTCAGGCCTCCAAGGGATCGCAACAGGTGCACCCTTCTCTGGAAGGGGGTGTCCCATGGGACCTCAAAAGAAGAGTCCCCCATGGCAGCCAGCATGGCCATTGCCTTTTTCGCAGCCTGAGACCAAGTGATGGCAGCCCTCCTCTCCTTGAGGTAATCCATCCCAAGGTAACAGTACAGCTTCTGGGACTTACAGACCCCTACCAGACACAGGACCCCCTCGGGGCCTTCATCTCCCTCGTCTCCCTCATCTCCCGCCCAGGTGAGCTTCACCAAAGCCAGGGGGAACCTCACCCTGGTAACCATCTGCATAGTCCACTGGGACTATCTCACCTGTGTACTGGCTGGGCAGCACACTGTGAGCCTTAACACAGGTGAGAGAGGCACCACTGTCAGGGAGGGCTCGAATGGTGTCACCATTCAGAGAGAGATCCACAATCTCTCTCCTCAGGATGGGAGGGAGGTCTCCCTCTACCCTTGACCGATCCTGGATAGAGCCCACATGCTCCACCACTTCCCCAGCCTCGGACAAAAAATTCACCCTTTCTGTTGGTGGATTTTTGGCCTTATGGTGAGGACAGTCATTCTTGAAATGGCCTGTCTTCCCACAGAGGTGACACTGGTACCCCTTTCCAGGTTTCCCACCCATCCTAGAAAAGGGAGCCCCCTTACTTTGGCTCTGAGCCTCCCCCTTACCTGGGGCCTAACTCCCACCCTTCCCGGGGGCAGAGAAATCCTCCCCAGACCTCTGGCTTTTACCTGCTCCAGAGTCTGGCTTGCCTCTGTCCTTGGTGTTCTTGCTGTGGGAGAAAGAAGTGTTAACAGTGGTAACATTGGTAACATTGTATCCCCCTTAGCATTTTCATTGGCAACATTTGAAGCAACAGTTACAATCTTTGCTGCTGCAGACTTGCTTTCACTCGCTGGTGATTCTTCTCTCAGCAGTAAGCCTTCTGAGCCATATCTGTAGCAGACATCAGACCAGCGTCCAACAAAACAATTCTGAGGGGGTCTGGGGCTGGCTTGACCAGCACCTCCCTCATGCAATGTCCTTGATTTCAGCAGCAGTGCTGGCCTTCTCCAGGGCCATTGTTAGGATTCCACCTACTCCTGCCCCTAAAACCCCCCGACCATGGGCCCGGCTACTCTGGCACCCGTGGTCATTTCAACAACGTGCTAGTGTTCACCCGAGACTGTTCTAGGATGCCGCACCGATAGCTGGTTGTGGCACACTACATGGTTACGGTCCATTTTGACCCCTTTCAAGATGGCCACTTGGCGTTACATCCTGAGTTCTACTACTCTGTTCCTTGCTGGTCCCTTCTCTATGTTGATGCTCCCGGCTTCTCCTTATTAGGAGAACGCCGAGAACGTCTCGTCGCTTGCGTTCAACAAGCGGACTATGTGCTGAGATTCCCGTGTTTGGAGATTTGTGATAAGTGACCCGGACTTGCATATTTGACCTCTCTTTTATCTGATGTTTGGTTTTGCTGCTTCTCGCTCGGACTTTGACCTTTTTGGCTTGTCTACTGACTTTGCTCTGGTTTTCCCCTTTTGTACCTCTGTTGCCCGTTTCGTTGCTAATCTCTGCCTGTCCCCTGACTTTGCTTTGTTGTATTCCCTCGGTGCTTATGTTGCCAGTATTGTTATGACTCCTGCCCATGATTGACTACTTCTGGTTCCTTCCGCGTAATCTACATTACGCCTCTCTACTGTGATTGCTTCCTCTGTCACAAAGCATTTCCTTGCCTCAGGTTTTGTGTTGCAGTTTGGGGCACGTGTGTGGTAGAGCACGCTCTGTTCTTTTACTACTCCCCAGTACTGTTCACCAATACTTGAAGATATTTCCTGATTGCCTATACTGCACCCAGTATAGAGATGCAAGGGGGGATTGCATTGGTGAGTGCTGGTATCCTAGAACAGTCAATACCCATAATTCTTCCTACCACCCTTGCAGACACGGTACTAATATTCCTCCTTATATGTTGCTTGTGTTTTTCAGGTGCAGTGTCACAAGAGACAACCCAGGTCCTTGTGGGCCCCCCTTTTCAACCCTCTGTCTGTTTACATAGCAAAGGGAGGAACAAGGGAAGTCCTCTTCTCATTGCTGCTGGTTGTAAGTGCTTGAAGGTCCAACACCCATCCAGCAGTACCATGTGCGACTGCTGTGCCTGAAAAGGGCCAAGTATGTGTCATGGTTGTGAAGACAGTCCTCTCTTGTGTGTGTGATTTTTTTTGCCAGCTCTCTGATAGCTATTCTTCCCGGTGGGGGAAGTTTGGCACGCAAAGTCCTGTGCTTCCACTGGGAGGGTATCACACGCAGCTGGAAGGCTTGGGGGTTTTCTGTTAACACCAGCTCTCCCCTTTCTTCCTCTGTGAGGCTCCCTCCTAACACCCTATGGTATCTGGAATGAAGCTTACTCCCAGCCTTTTGTCCCAGCAGTCAAAGAGGTGTTGGGAGTGTCTTTTGTGTGGATCTCCCAAGTGTGTATTGCACTATCCTGGAACCTCCCTTTTTCAGGCCATCAGGAGACTCTGTGTCTCCTGCCTCGGGATCTACCATCTAAGGGTGAAACACCCCTCTGATGGGGAGTCCTGTGGGCCACCCCAGTTGAGGTTTACCACCAAAGCTGGGGGGTATTTTAGTGGGTGGAATTAGGCCCACTGTGTTTCTCGATTCTGATCACAACCACTTGTTGGAACTGCACCCTGGGAGACACACGGCTGTGTGGTCACCGCAGAAGAACCTATACAGATGGGGACAGGCTGAAAGGCACCTGGTCCCTTGCATCTTAGCCGCACTAGCTTAGCCTGGCCTTGCAGCAGAGCACTGAAATCTGGCTGCCTCTTCCTTCTGGAGTCGTTGGAGTGGTGAGTCCCTGGGCACTTGTCTGTGGAACTGGCCTTGTATTTCTGAACTGCGATATTGTTATCTAGCAATTGCTTGCGAACTGAACCACTTGACTAGACACGTTACATTTTATCTGTCTTGATTATTTTTGTAACCAGAACGACTCACCTGGAACTTGGGTGCAGTCTGTAAGTAACCACTCTGCTCTTTAACGTGTCCATCTGTTTTTGAGCTAATAAACAAGTGTTCTTGATTTGAAGAATCCTGAGTTGATTGCTTCCTTTTTGTGGAATTTTTGGTACCTGTACTTAAGGGCGGACAATCCTGGTAATTTAACACCACTGGTTAACCTGAGAGCGCTGTGTATGCAGGCTAAACGCGCTGAACCAGGTGGTGGGTTTGTGCAAAAAGGGCAGGTTTGCTACCACTGGCCCCACTTTCGTCACAGTGGTCCCCACGGGACTGGCTCCTGAGGTTTATTCTGAAGGAGTTCACTGTAAAATTGAAGCTCTCGGGTAAGAGAGCACAGACCCTGACATAGTCCTTGAGCACCCCAGGGGGAGTACCCATTACCAACCTCTTAGCCTTGATGGTAAGCAGGCTCACCAACAAGAGTCCATGCTCACCAGCATTTACCTCCCCAGCCATGCACACACTTTCAAAAAGTTCAAGATACTCACAAAGTATCCCAAACTGACATTTCTGCAGCCAAAGAAACACAGTACCAGGTCCTACCCATCACGGACATCCTGCAGGCATGGAAGGTTAAGTCCCTGCAGTCCCCTGACTAAGACGAATGAAGAGAATTCAAGCCCAACCCCTCTGAAGCAGGCGGCACAGACGGAAGAGTCCAGCGAGAGACAGACCAAGGTAAGATCCTATAGCCCATGACCTAGTCAAGAAATAACCTTAAATCCAGATCTACTCCCTACACCTACAAGCCCTAACACCCCCTGTCACTAGATGCCCAGTACTCGGCCTCGCCGCTGATAGGGAAACACCCTTATGATCAATAGGAGGACTCCGACAAGAGCACCAGGTCAGCGCTATAAAGCCGCAAATGGGGTCCAGGGCGCTATGCAAGTACGAAGTAACATAACAACATAACAGAGTATCTTGAATGTATTCAAGATACTAGTCTAAAACCCAACTGATAGCAAACAGCTACACAATCGAACTGCCACCAACATATACTGTACACAAGCAAACTTCACTGTTGCCATAAACATAAATAGAAGTTTAGGGTGCAAACAATCACCAGGACCCAACACACATTTACCTTCCGCGAGAGGCCCTAGCTCAGTGTGCAGCGACTTGACCATCATATCTAGAAGATCCGAGGGGCCCAGATCAGGATGTCACTAACCACTTTCCTCCAACAGGTACTCTTCCCCCCGAGGAAGAGCGGCCCCGAAAAATGATGATTGTTGTATCGGGGGCTATATAAATACCATGTAACATAACATAACAAAGATCTTCCCCTCATTCCACTGCTAGATAAGGTGTCCCTTGTTCTTGATGAGGGTGGTGTCCCTGGATGCTCGACCTTGGCCTGCCGAACCAGCAGGTCCAGTGGGTCGAGCCACTGCATCCAGCTGCAGTTGTAGCAACCTCTCCTACAGCACTCTCATCTTCATTATTTCGATGAGTTGGGCTTCTTCCAAATCGAGCTGGTGCTGGAGCAAACTGGAGGGGAGAAAGGCAGGAGCAGGATCAAAGAGTGCAGGGTGGCCAGGCCGACTCCTGTGGCCTGGAGTAAACCCTGATGGAGGAGAGGGCAGGTGTTACACGTCTTCAGCCCTTGCCCTCCATTCCCTGGCCCCATCAGTGAGAGTGGTAGCCACTCAACAGTAGGACATTGGAGGAGGCTGGTCCCTGGGCAGGGGATCTCAGTGGAGGTGATGTCTTCAGACTTCTCTGCGGATCTCTCACCTGTCACTATAGTAGTGAGCCTCCACTTCACTCACTGGCCAGAACCATCTGCATTCTTCCAGGGGTGGTGGTGCCCCCCAGTGGGGCACCCTTCATCAGACTCTGGTGTCTTCATCTGTTCCTCTGAATGATGGGGGCCCTCTGCTGGTTCTTCATGGGCTGCCCTGTCCCCAGGTCCAATGATCCACTCGACTCCTCTCCTGAGGAGTCGAGCCCTAGGGGGTTCAGTGTGTTACCCCTGGGCTTGGAGGGCTTGCTTCAGGAAACTTGCTCCACGGGGGCCCTCACCTCAGCCAAGGGAGGGTGCTGGAACACCACCTCCTCAGAGGCCGATCACCACCTGGTGGGGGTCACTAGTCAGGAGGTACTGGTGCCTGCCATGGCCACCAGATGGGCCTGGATCCATTCGCTCACCTGAGCCCTCATTGAATCAGTCCTGGGTCTGGTCCCCAAGTCCAGACCCACCTCCTTCATCTGCTCAACCAGTTCTGCACGTAGTGCCCTGGTAACCCAGCCCAGGTCCGCCTGCTGTTAACTAGACATCACTGCTAAAATGCTGCCTGAACCACTAGATGCTTACACTATCAGTACAGGAGAAGGAGCAAGCTCCAAAAAAGTAACCGCTCTTAGCAAAATAAACCAAGTGTCTGGTCCTGGCACTTATGGTGCCCTACAGCAGTGATCCCACCCCTGCCACCAGTTGTGACGAAAGTGGTGCCAGGGGTGGCAAACCTGCTCTTTTCACATAAACACCCCCACCCCTAGTTCAGCACCCTCGGCCTGCCTTGTGCAGGGCCCATCTGAGATAACTAGGGGTGTCAAATAACCAGGATCGTCCGCTCTTATGTGCAGTCACCAAAATGCCACAAAAAGAAAGCAATCAACTCATGATCTTTCAAAATCAAGAACACTGGTTTATTAGCTCAACACAGGTAGGTACAGTAGAGAAGGAAAATAGTTACTTTATTTACAACACCTTCACCAGGTGAGTCGTTCCAGTACAAGCAAGATAGGTAAGTAAAAATGCATCTAGTTTCTAGTGGTTCAATAAGGCACAGCAATAATTAGGCAGTTTAGTCAAAGTCAATTACAAGGCCGGTACCACAGACAAGTGCCACCGGGACTCACCACTCCAATGACTCCAGAAGGACAAGGCAGCCTTCCTCCAGTGCTTTCCTGCTGGGCCACGTTGAGCTAGTGCAGCTCAAATGCAGAAGACCAAGTGCTCCCTCAAAGCCTGTCTTCCTTAGTAGGTACACCAGTGCAGTGAATGCACAGCATGTGTGTCACTCAGATGTCAGAATAAGGAGAGAGACGTGAGCCTAGCCCACCTTCTAAAATACCCCCACAGCTTTGGCAGAAACCTCGGCAGGGGTAAACTATTCCCTCTCCCAATCAGGGGGGTGTTTCACCCCCAGATAGGAGAGTCTGGCTTGCAATCACTTAGTCTGCTGCCGACCTGAAAAAGGGAGTGCCCAGAGTGGCAGAATCTACACCTGGGAGCTCCCACACAAAGGAAACACCCTCTTTGACTGCCTGGACAAAGGGAGATGGGTGTAGGCTGCATTCCAGGCACCGCAGGGTGCCTGGGAGAGGCATCTACAGAGGAAGAGGCGGGAAACTGAGACTTCAAAGAATCCCTCTAACCTTCCAACTGGGTGAGAAGCCTACCCAGAGGAAGTACAGGATGTTACACGCTTATCCTCCCCCACCGGGGAGATAAGGCTATCTGGGAGCAGGCCATTTGGCTGCTCCAAGACAGAGGCAAACCATATGGGGGTTGCAAACATGTGTTTCCAGGCCTGGAGAACTGTTTGGCAACCCCTGACTCCAGGCTGCAGTGTAGACCCAGTTTCACAAGGGAGCAATGTGGTGACTTCTAGAAAAGGGGGCACACTCAGAGGAGCCCCCAAACACAGAATCATGTATTGGTTCCATGCTAACCCACCCAGGGGAGCCGGACGCACTTTTCCATGCGACTGCAATTAAATCATAACAGCGTCATGAATTAACTGTGATTTTTAATAGAAAACAAATTTTGGGTGCTTGCAGTTACACGGTAGCCTTGAGCGCATGAAACTGCCCATTGAATAACATGGGCTCATGGGAGCCTCGAACAACGCGGTTAGAGGCTTCCATGTTAAACATGGCGGAGTTCCTGTTTACAGGAACAACCATGGTCAAACACACAAGCTACGTATTTCTCATGCGGATAACTGTAAAATGTGCTCCCACACACACTCTGAGCTAATCCTAGCTGGGAAGGGTCACGCAAGGGATGGGGGTCAGGAGGGGGCCCCTATGCTCACTAGCTGAGCATAGGGCAGAGATTTACAGGCTCCTAAGGACACAGAGGGGCCTGCCCAGTGGCCCTCCCCACCTTACCATGCTGGCTGAGGGTCACTCCAGACCTGAGCAACTACTAGGGGCACCCTAGGGAGTACCCTAACTCCTATGCTACTCATACACATGCCCAGCCTAGGGGTCCATTTGGCCCCTACCTGGTGAAAAAAAAAAGCACATTCATACCAGATGACTGTCTTCACAGAAAGGAATAGGTGGAGGGATAATAACCTCTGTCTATACTGTGGCAAGGAGGGCCATCTTGTAGCCCATTGCCCAGTTAAACCCCAGCAAGCGAAAGACCTTGGCGTTGTAGGCAAGGGGGCCCTCAACAACCTAGTGATGTCCCAGGTTTCAAGACTTGTGGTGGCCAAGAAAACAGCCCATATTTTGCTTAAAGGGACCCTGGAGGCCAAGAGCACAAGTATTGATATACCAGTAACTGACCATCTAAATTGTGGGGCTCCAGGCAGTTACATTGACCAGGCTCTTTACCAGAGACCAGGTTTGAAGGCAGAATGCAGAAAAATGGTGCAACCCCTGACATCCGTGGATGGACATATGTTGAAGGAGGTCCAGTTGCCCACTGTTCCCTGGTCGTGATCTGGCAGATGCAGGGCTTTTCTCCCGAAGCTATGCATCTAGAAATCCTGTACTCACCACGGTTCCAAGTGATCCTTGGAATGGATTGGCTATGGAGGAATAACCCTCTTGTCAATTGGGTCAAGGGCAAAGTGACCAGGGCACCCAAAGGGATACGGGAGAGGAGCTGCAAAGTGGCCGAGAGGGTTGCTACCCTCGGACAGTCAACCAGCCCTCTTCTCGATCAAGAGTTAAGAGAGTTCCAGAGGCCAACACAAATGGAGATCAGTCCGTGAACCCTTGGCAGTCAAGGGGGAGACTTTAGGCACAGTAGTGGAGGGAGTCCCCAATTTGTATGACGTGTGGACTGATGTCTTTGACAAGAAGGAGGCAGAAGCCCTACCACCACATTGGAACCTCGACTGTGTCATCACTTTGGAGCCAAATATGCCCATTCCACATGGGAGGATCTATACCCTCTCTGTAAAAGAGGACACGATCCTCCATGATTATATAAAGGACCATGTCACAAGGGGTTTCATTCGCCCCTCAAGTTTTTTGTTCCAAAAAAGGATTGTGCCAACCTGAGGCCCTGTTGCGATTACCAGAGACTAAACAATATCACAGTCCCATATCATTACCCTCTCCTTCTGATTTTGGTCCTGATCGATCAGTTAAGGGGAGCCTCAGGATTCACCAAGTTGGATCTGAGGGGGGCCTACAACCTGTTGAGGATGAAGGAAGGCGAGGAATGGAAGACGGCTTTCAATTCCCAGTATGGGCATTATGAGTTCTTGGTTATGCCCTTCAAGGTTGTGTAATGCCCCGGCCTTCTTCCAGCACTTCATCTAGTGATGAAGGTAATCCAGTGTTGCTGATGCTCCTGGACCTATCAGCTGCCTTCGATCTGGTTAATCATGGCAGGCTGATCACTAGGCTAGCAAACGTTGCCAACTTCTCTCCTAGTGCCTGTGCCTGGGTAGAGTCCTTTCTTAGTGGGCGCTCGGCAAGGGTCTTTTCTGAGAATGCCAAATCCTCTCCTATCCAACTGCTTTGTGGAGTGCCCCAGGGGTCCTGTTTATCCCCCACCCTTTATAACATATATACTAGGCCACTCTTCACAATGCTGGATGACCTGGGTGTCGGCTATACCAACTATGCCGATGACACCCAGGTCTTCCTATCCCTCACTGGCTGCCACACATATGATTCTAACAATTTAGAACAGATCTTCTCCCACATTCAAATGTGGATGGCAGCCAATTATTTGGCGCTAAATGACTCGAAGACCGAACTGCTTATCCTAGGCACCAGGCAACGGTTGAACAACCTGAGCCACGAATACCAACAGTTTGCAATTGC
>JASBQG010055341.1:0-13450 GCA_030264915.1 Desmognathus orestes
ACACTCTCCTCAGGGACATACAACAGTCTTCCATTGCTGTGCAAAAGAACAAGAATGGTAGAATGACCTATAGGGGGGCACATAAAACATCTCAGTGTTACCAAACCGACCATATACAATGTATTACACATTATTCTTCAAAATGTTTGGTCATTTGTCATAGTATGACACTTATCTGGGTGAATAATACAAATAATCACTCAACCTTATTCTATGCTGAGAAACAATCATATGAATCAGCAATATTTGTTATCGTTCCTTTATATTTATATTTGGAAACATTATAACATACAGGCAATGCAATCTAAAGCCTTTTTATTCATTTTGCTATATTTTAGCCAATTGCCCACTTGAATGTCTACCACAAGCTGTCAAAAAACACATCTCTGCAATCTATCATGCATTTTTATCAAAAATATGACGGTATCATGAAATACCATACTCTTTTTAAAAAAAGGACAAAAACTTTTGAAACAAAAAAACATCTAAAAAAATGTGTGTGCATATACACAACGAGCCAAAGGAGCAACAGAGGAACCATGGGGGGACACATACCTCTAGAGACATACAATTCACTCCTGTATATCCTAAAGTTGTCTGGCTGTTTTGAAGACAAATTTTAATTCATTCCCGAAATACCCCACTTTCTTCATATAGCGGTGTTTTGGTTCTGCACCGTACTGTAGCTTTGTTATTTTCCTACAAAGTGACATATAAACAAAGGCCTATTTAAAGAGGTTGATGGAAAAAAACTTTTACATAGTAAATAGTTATTATTTTTACTTAAAATGCCAGTATAGCCCTTACCTATTACAGCACTTTGGTAGTCTCACAAGTTGTTTCAGGGAGAAAATAAGTGGGAGGAGAAAACTCCATTCAAATTTCTGGAAAATGGGAACATTATCACCATTCAGTATGGCTACCTGAAATAAAAACCTATATTTAGACTCACAAGGGGCCAAAAAGCGTCTAAAACTTCCACTACAAAAAGCTTAAGAGAGTTTCACATCCTATCCATACCTCAAAGAATCGCCATTTACGAAAACGCGTCCGTCCGCACACGTCCCGGACCGGATATGTGTAGTGCTTCAGAAATTGCGTTTTTAAAGGAAACGCCACATCCTATTTGGATCATGTGATCGCTCATAGAGGGGGCCATAAACTGCAGTTTTAAAGGCGAATCTCATAATTGTCAAAAAAACTACAAAAATGGCCGCCAAAAAACCACTCATAGCAACATATACTTTTGAGTTGGTTAACGATTGAATTTAACGTTTCGTTGTGGAGATATGGGAAGCTATCCTGGCCAAGTGAAGGCTAAAATAAAAAACACAACACAAGTCCTCCATACTGCAATGTAGGTTACAATATTGTATAGTAATAATCTACGAATCATTACCACGACTTCCCAGCAAAAACTACCAAAATGGCGGCCGCCCAGGATACGATCGATACTGTAGTAAATGCTGAAAGTCTGTAATAATGTTTAACACGGCAACCACAGAGGTGAAAATGTAGCCCATTGGTCTCTCAAACATAATGCAATACCTACACTCGATTGTAGGACTACATACGTCAAAATATAAAAAAACACACAAGGGCGTTTTTTTAGAAAAACACAAGGGCGTTTTTTTAGAAAAAACTGATCAAGTCTAATAGTACAGTTATCAAACCCTCGGATATAATTCAAGAGTTCCAACAGAAATCTTTATTAAGTCCAGAGTGGAAAGTAGCCAGATGATATATCCAATGGTTTTCGCGTGTTGACAATTTTGCTTTACGGCTATTTTCATCAGGGGTAACAATCACTTCCAGAATACACCACTTGATGTCCTCTGGACCATGTAGTTTTTCACAACAGTGTGCCACAAGTGGTGCATTTGATTTTCCTCTCCTGATCCTGCTCCTATGCTCAACAAACCGTTCCCGAAAAGTTCTTTCGGTCTTGCCGACATAGAGGAGATCGCAGGGGCAACGAATTACATACACGACCCATGATGTCCCACAATTTGTGTGGTTTTTCAACTGCCACATGCTTTCTCTACCCAGGTCAATCTGGGCTCCCTCTATTGCAGCATTACAAATACTGCAATTGCCGCAGGCATAATTTCCAACAACGGGGGGAAGATTGGATTTCTTAGTCCAACCCCACAGATTTTCTAGGGTATTAGGATCTTGATCACTCGGAATGGTAAGTCGTACGTCACTGCGTACAACTGCATCCCTTATGCTGGCACTGCGTTTGTATGCCATCAGTGGTCTTTCCAATTGGATGCCATCAGTTTGGAGTATGCCCCAATGTTTGTTGATAATACGAGCGATTTTATACGATAAAGGGTTAAATGTGGATACAAGAGTAATCCGTTGATTCTGTGTCCTGCTTTTTTCTTCAAGAGTCACCTCCCGATGTGTGTTTTTTGCCCTTTTCCTACAGTTCTTTATGATCTTCCTAGGGTAGTTTTTATTGATCAGCTTTTGTTGTAAAATATTACAATTCTTTTCAAACTCCTCTTTGAGAGTGCAATTCCTTTTTAGCCGTAAAAATTGGCTATAGGGTAAATAGGGTAAATTTGACCTTAAAGGACCAGGATGGAAGCTGCCATAGTCAAGGAGTGAGTTCCGATCAGTAGGTTTTCTGTAAAGGGAGGTACAAATCAATCCCTGCTGCTGGGACAGCAGGAGATCCAAAAAAGAGACACTCTCAGAATCCATATGCATAGTAAATTTAAGAAATGGGTCCAGACCATTAATCCATTCTTTAAATCGTAGGGCTATTTCAACATCCCCTCTCCAAATAATCAATATATCGTCGATATACCGATGGTAGGAGGCCATATTTATACTGTAAGGATTGGAGCCATGATAAATATGTGCATCCTCAAATGACTCCATGTAAAGGTTCGCCAGTGCAGGTGCAAATTTCGCCCCCATGGCAGTACCCTGCCGTTGGAGGTAGAAATTATTATTAAATCTGAAATAGTTATTCCGAAGGGCAGTAGTAGCAGCCCACATGATGAAATCAACTAGCATATTATTCTCAGGATACTTGTCAATCAACACTGCTTCGATGACCTGCAGTGTTTGTATTTGAGGTATTGCTGTATATAGCGCCTCCACATCTAAAGTGATGAATAACATTTCAGAAGGGTCAAACGGAAATCCTTCAACTTGTTGTATAATCTGTGTACTGTTTTTCACATATGATCGCATAGATGGTATACGGTCATTAAGGTGTTTCTCCACATAGGCAGATAATGGCTCTAAAATGGAGTTGATTCCAGACACAATGGGCCTGCCAGGGGGACACTGAGCATCCTTATGAATCTTTGGTATTGTATAGAATATGGGGACCCTAGGGTCCTTTTTAATGAGAAAATTGCCCTCTTGTTTGGAAATGATCTGTTCCTGTACTGCTTTGAGCACCTTTTCTTTAATTTCTTTCGCAAGCATGGCAGTGGGATCACTCTGGAGTAATTTATAGTTGTTTTCTTGACTCAGTTGGCTCTTTGCCTCCCTAAGGTATTCGTCCCGATTCATTATCACTACTGCTCCGCCCTTGTCGGCTTCCTTGATAATGATATCTTTATTGCCCTTCAAGGAGTTGATGGCTAAACGTTCCTTTTTAGACAAATTAAAAAACTGTTCATTTTGTTGGGATTCCAATGTGGCAATATCATGCCACACGGCATTCTCAAACACCTTAATCTCTGGGTTAGGTACGCTAGGTGTAAAGGTACTAGGGGGTCTGAGGCCAGTTATATTCGAGGGACCCACAAATTCATTATCCTGAAAGAAAAATTTTAGTTTGATTTTACGCAAAAACTGTGTCCACTCTTGTCTAAATGTTACCGGAGCATATTTTTTGGTGGGTACAAAGCCCAAACCAAGATTAAGAACACGTCTTTCTTCAGTGGATAATTCATAATCTGACAAATTATGTATTATATCCTCTGGTACCTTTTGCCATTCTGGATCAATATCTCTGGGTCCCCGTCTCCCCTTGGAGATAGGCCTTGATCTAAAAAATTGTTTCTAAATCCGCCTCGTCTTTGGCCCCTTTGGTATCTTCTGCCTCTACCCCTGCCTCTCTGATAAAAGGGTCTGGACTGATCTTCTTCGCTACTAAAACTGCTGTAGGAGTTAGCCCTAAAACGTACTTGTCTTCCATTAGGGTCATTGGGGTAATTATTCTGTTTCTTTTCATAATAATCAGCCTGCAGGTAAGGAAATTTTTTCTCTAATTTAAATTCTTCAATGCTCTTCTTTAAGTTTTTAATTTTTAGAAGAGTAGTGATTTCCTTAAATTCTTTCATTTCTCGTTCAATCTCTTCCAGCCGTTTTTTAAAAGCTGCATTAGAGATGGTAGTTTTAAGTTCGCTTTCTGCCTTTTGCAATTCCTCCAGAATCTCATTGGATACCTCCCTAGCAGTCTCAATTACAAGTACCACCCAATCTCTACCACATTTGTTAGCTATATGGGCCCACCCTGTTTTAAATCGCATTTTATCCAAGAAAATTTTGGGTTGGTTTGGAACAACCAACCCTTGGGGCAAGGTCTTACTCTTTAGATGCTCTAAGTTTGTCAACTCATGAAGATTGGTGCGTACCAGTCTTTTCTTTTTATTAGTCAATTCGTCCCAGGCCGAAACCTGTTTGAAGGACAATGTATCAGTCGAAGTACTAAGAGAGGCAGCATTTCTAAGGATCTCAGAGATATAGTCCTCAGTATAACTTAATGTGTCCTCTGTTGCCATCTTATAGCCCTTTCAAAAAACAAAATCTCTACTAAAAAACGTGTAAACAAACTTACAAAAACACACAAAAAATGTTACCAAAAATACACAAAAAAGAAATGCAGAGTTGCTTAGACATTACTTGGGTACATAACCTATAGATGCTTCCCCTGACCAACGTGGCCAGCAAAATCTATACAGAAAATAATGAGGGAAGTCCCAGATTTACAGAGATATATTCTGGGTAAACTCTTTTCAAAATTGCAAATATCTCTCAACATTATATTATTAAAAAACCATCACGTGCTCTCACAGGGAAAACATCGTCACCATTTTATATTTCACAAAAATATTTTTATTTATAGAAAATTGTTCATCAATATTTTATACAATACAAAAAATATATACTCATGATGATTCATCAATCACAATTCATTCATTATCATACATATCTCATTCCATCCATCCACGTGTGATTTAAGCACCATTCATTACGTGCAAAGTTAAACATATTTTAAAAATTCATAGAACAATACAACAAGCATTTGGAACCGTCTCGTCCGACATGGCCTGCTAGAATGTTTCGGTGTGTAACCATTTTAGCTTTAACACACTCTCCTCAGGGACATACAACAGTCTTCCATTGCTGTGCAAAAGAACAAGAATGGTAGAATGACCTATAGGGGGCACATAAGAAATCTTGGTATTACCAAACAAGCTACATACAATATATTGTACATTATTCTTCAAAATGTTTGGTTATTTTGTCAAAATATGACATTTATACGAGAGAATAATATATAATCACTCAACAATACTCTATGTTAGTCAACAAACAAAGGAATCAGCAGTATTTCTTACCATTCCTTCATTTTTTCTATTTAGAAAACATTATACCCTCAACAACGTGGCCATATCATATAAAGCCATATAATTATTTTGCTTTGCTTTAGCCAAGTGCCTACTGAAAGTGTCTACCACAAGATGTAAAAGACAACTCTGCAATCCATCAAATCATTCTTCTCAAAGGCATGAAAAAAACACACAAAACCCTCATGCCGATTAAAACTACTAAAACAATATGTGTTGTTAAAAAAATATATATATATATGTACATGAAGAGCCAAGACGGCAACAGAGAGCCCTACGAGGACATACCTCCAAAGACATATAAATCACTCGTCCTAATGATGTCTGGCTGGTTGGTAGACCGCTTTTTCATTCCTGAAATGACCCACTTTCTTCATGTGGCAGCTTGTATGTGGCACCATTACGTACCTTTGGTAATTGCCTATAAATAACGTATAGACAGTGGGACAATTAAATAGCTACAATGAGAAGACTGCGTGGCAGCTAGTATTTGTTTGTTTGTTATGCCAGTATAACCCTTACCCATTAAGACGCTTTAAATGTCTCACAAGTTGGTTAAATGAGAAAATAAGTTGAAGGCGAAAACTCCATTCATATTTCTGGGGAATGGGAACATGTCACCATTTAGATTGGCTACCTGAAAAAACCAAAATATAGAAACCCATATTTAACAAACAGAAGACGCCAAAGGACGTGCAAACTTCCACTAGGAAAGAAGACGCCTCTCCATACCTCAAATTGTAGCCATTTTCAACACGAACGTCCGCCCGCACACGTCCCGGACCGATGAAGTCTACTGCTACACAAGCCGTGCTTTTAAAGAAAAGCACCCAATCGTATATGGGTCATGTGATCGCTGTGTGCGTAGTTGAGGCTTGCGAATCGAAAGACCAGCGTCAAATTTGTTCGAAAAAACTACAAAGATGGCCGCTACGAAACTACCCACAGCAATAAGCTTTTTTATAATGTCGGATAGTGAAAAAAGACGTCTTATATGAAAAGCTGTCTAAGCCAAGTACCGGCTCAGGTACACCTGGCCACCCACAATGCACCATGGGTTATGATATATTTTTTTTAAAAAAGTACTCCACAAGTACAACCCACAATTTCTGAAAAAGACTACCAAAATGGCGGCCATGTGGGATATGATCGAAAATACAGTGAATACTAAGAAGATGGAATGTGATTTATCAGGAAAGATAAATAAACGGACAAGTGGCCCATATGTCTTTCAAACAATTCGAGATTCCTATAAGCGATTGTTAGAATGCATACATGAACACATCATAGTATGAAAAAACACGGAAGCGATATTATAGGAAACTGATCGAATATAGTAATACACATGTCAACCCCTCGGACATAAATTAAGAATTCCAACAGAAGTCCTTATTAAGGCCAGAGTGGAAAGTGGCCAGATGGTATATCCAGTGGTTTTCTCGTGCTGACAATTTTACTTTACGGCTATTCTCATCAGGAGTAACAATCACTTCAAGAATACACCACTTGATATCCTCTGGACCATGTAGCTTTTCACAACAATGTGCTACAAGCGGTGCATTCGATTTTCCTCTCCTGATCCTACTTTTGTGCTCAACAAAACGTTCCCGAAAGGTCCTTTCAGTCTTACCTACATAGAGGAGATCACATGGACAACGGATAACGTACACAACCCAAGATGTACCACAATTTGTATGGTTTTTCAACTGCCACATGCTTTCTCTACCTAGGTCCACTTGGGAACCCTCTATTGCAGCTTTGCAAATACTGCAATTGCCACAGGCATAATTTCCAACAATGGGGGGAAGATTGGTTTTCTTGGTCCAACCCCACAGATTTTCTAAAGTGTTAGGGTCCTGTTTACTAGAAGTAGTAAGCCGTACATCACTGCGCACCACTGCATCCCTTATATTGGCACTACGTTTGTACGCCATTAGGGGTCTATCCAACTGGATACCATCGGACTGAAGTATATCCCAATGCTTGTTAATAATACGTGCAATTTTGTACGACAAAGGGTTAAATGTGGATACAAGTGTTAAACGTTGATTCTGTATCTTACTTTTTTCTTCCAGAGTGACCTCACGATGCGTATTTTTGGCCCTTTTCCTGCAATTCTTTATGATCTTTTTGGGATAGTTTTTGTTGATCAACTTCTGTTGTAAAATATTGCAATTCATTTCAAACTCCCCTTTAAGAGTACAGTTTCTTTTTAGCCGTAGAAATTGGCTGTAGGGTAAATTTGATCTTAAGGGACCAGGATGGAAACTACCGTAATTCAGAAGTGAGTTTCGGTCAGTTGGTTTCCTGTACAAAGAGGTACAGATCGCCCCCTGCTGTTGAGACAGAAGAAGGTCCAAGAAAGAAACACTCTCAGAATCCATGTGCATAGTAAATTTAAGAAATGGGTCCAGACCATTAATCCATTCTTTAAATCGTAGGGCCATTTCAACATCCCCTTTCCAGATAATCAATATATCATCGATATATCGATGATAGGAAGCCATATTTTCACTATACGGATTGGAACCATGGTAGATAAATGCATCCTCAAATGACTCCATATAGAGGTTAGCCAGTGCAGGTGCAAATTTTGCCCCCATGGCAGTACCCTGCCGTTGGAGGTAGAAATTATTATTAAAACGGAAGTAGTTATTCCGTAGGGCAGTGGTAGCTGCCCACATAACAAAATCCACCAACATGTTGTTCTCAGGGTACTTATCATTCAACACAGCTTCAATAACCTGCAATGTTTGTATTTGAGGTATTGCTGTGTATAATGCCTCTACATCTAGAGTAATGAATAACATTTCCGAAGAATCAAACGGAATCCCTTCAATTTGTTGTATAATCTGTGTACTGTTTTTTACATATGATCGCATAGCTGGTATACGGTCATTAAGATGTTTCTCCACATAGGCAGATAGTGGCTCTAAAATGGAGTTAATTCCAGACACAATGGGCCTGCCCGGGGGATACTGAGCATCCTTATGAATCTTAGGTATTGTGTAAAATATGGGGACCCTAGGGTCCTTTTTGATGAGAAAATTGCCCTCTTGTTTGGAAATGGTCTGTTCCTGTACTGCTTTGAGCACTTTTTCTTTAATTTCCTTTGCAAGCATAGCAGTGGGATCACTCTGGAGAAGTTTATAGTTGTTTTCTTTACTCAATTGACTCTCTGCTTCCCTAAGGTAATCATCACGATTCATTATCACAACCGCTCCGCCCTTATCGGCTTCCTTGATGATAATGTCCTTATTGTCTTTCAAGGAATTGATGGCTAAACGTTCCTTTTTAGACAAATTAAAGAACTGTTCATTCTGTTGTGATTCCAAAGTGGCGATATCCTGCCACACCGCGTTCTCAAACACCCTAATCTCCGGGTTCGGTACGCTAGGGGTAAAGGTACTAGGTGGTCTGAGGCCAGTTATATTAGGTGGACCCACAAATTCACTATCCTGAAAGAAAAATTTTAGTTTGATTTTTCGCAAAAACTGTGTCCACTCCTGTCTGAATGTTACCGGAGCATATTTTTTGGTGGGAACAAAGCCCAAACCAAGATTGAGAACATGTCTTTCTTCAGTGGATAATTCATAATCTGATAAATTATGTATTATATCCTCTGGTATCTTTTGCCATTCTGGATCAGTATCTCTGGGTCCCCGTCTCCCCTCGGAGACAGTCCTTGATCTAAAAAATTATTTCTAAATCCACCTCGTCTTTGGCCCCTTTGATATCTTCTACCTCTGCCCCTGCCTCTCTGAAAAAAAGGTCTAGACTGATCCTCTTCACTGCTAAAACTACTATAAGAGTTAGCCCTAAAACGTACTTGTCTCCCATTCGGATCATTGGGGTAATTATTTTGTTTCTTTTCATAATAATCAGCCTGCAAATACGGGAATTTTTTCTCTAATTTGAATTCTTCAATGCTCTTCTTTAAGTTCTTAATTTTTAGAAGAGTAGTGGTTTCCTTAAATTCTTTCATTTCTCGTTCAATCTCCTCCAGCCGTTTTTTAAAAGCCGCATTAGAAATGGTAGTTTTTAATTCACTTTCCGCCTTTTGCAATTCTTCCAGAATTTCATTAGATACCTCCCTAGCAGTCTCAATTACAAGTACCACCCAATCTCTACCACATTTGTTAGCTATATGGGCCCATCCTGTTTTAAATCGCATTTTATCTAAGAAGATTTTAGGTTGGTTTGGAACAACCAAACCATGGGGTAAGGTCTTACTCTTTAGATGCTCTAAATTCGTTAACTCATGAAGGTTGGTGCGTACCAGTCTTTTCTTTTTATTAGTCAATTCATCCCAGGCCGAAACCTGTTTAAAGGATAATGTATCAGTCGAAGTGCTAAGAGAGGCAGCATTTTTAAGGATCTCAGAAATATAGTCCTCAGTATAACTTAATGTGTCCTCTGTTGCCATCTTGTAACTCTATCAAAAATCAAACTCAATCTCTAAATGAAAAAATGAAAAAATGAAAAAATGTGTAAACCAACCTATGAAAACACAACAATTAATAATAAAAAATATCTAATATTTGAAGAAAAATCAAAAAAATCAAAAAAAGAGAGGAAATGCAGAGCGCTTAGACATTACTTGGGGACACAACCTATAGATGCTTCCCCTGACCAACGTGGCCAGCAAAATCTATACAGAGAATATTAAGGGAAGTCCCAGATTTGAAGAGATATATTCTGGGTAAACTCTTTTCAAAATTACAAATATCTCTCAGCATCATACTTTTAAAACCATCACGTGCTCTCACAGGGAAAACATCATCACCAATTTATATTTCACATAAATATTTTTATTTGTAGAAAAAATTATTCATCAATATTTCAAACAGTACAAATATATTTCTGGTCCCCTGAGATCAAATTTACCCTATAGCCAATTTCTGCGGCTAAAAAGAAACTGTACTCTTAAAGGGGAGTTTGAAAAGAATTGCAATATTTTACAACAAAAATTGATTAACAAAAACTATCCTAAAAAGATCATTAAGAATTGCAGGAAAAGGGCCAAAAATACACATCGTGAGGTCACTCTGGAAGAAAAAAGTAAGACACAGAATCAACGGATAACACTTGTATCCACATTCAACCCTTTGTCGTACAAAATTGCACGTATTATCAACAAACATTGGGGTATACTTCAGTCCGATGGCATCCAGTTAGATAGACCCTTGATGGCGTACCGACGTAGTGCCAATATAAGGGATGCAGTGGTGCGCACCGATGTACGGCTTACTACCCCTAGTGAACAGGACCCGAACACTTTAGAAAATCTGTGGGGTTGGACTAAGAAAACCAATCTTCCCCCTATTGTTGGAAATTATGCCTGTGGCAATTGCAGTATCTGTAAAGCTGCAATAGAGGGTTCCCAGATTGACCTAGGCAGAGAAAGCATGTGGCAGCTGAAGAATCATACAAATTGCGGGACCTCATGGGTGGTGTATGTTATTCGCTGCCCATGTGATCTTCTCTATGTAGGCAAGACCGAAAGGACTTTTCGGGAACGGTTTATTGAACACAGAAGTAGGATCAGGAGAGGAAAATCGAATGCACCACTTGTGGCACATTGTTGTGAAAAACTACATGGTCCAGAAGATATCAAATGGTGTATTCTTGAAGTGATTGTTACTCCTGAAGAGAATAGCCGTAAAGCAAAATTGTCAGCACGAGAAAATCACTGGATATATCATCTGGCCACTTTCCATTCTGGCCTTAATAAGGACTTCTGTTGGAACTCTTGATTTATGTCCGAGTGGTTGACATGTGTACTACTGGATTCGATCAGTTTCCTATAATATCGCTCATGTGTTTATTCATACTATTGTGTCTTTATGAATGTATTCCAACAATTGTTTGTAGGAATCACACATTGTTTGAAAGACTAATGGGTCATATGCCCGTCTTTTTGTTTTTTCTTGTTCTTTCTGATAAATAATATTCCACTTTCTTAGCATTCATTGTAGTTTCGATCACATCCCGGACGGCCGCCATTTTGGTAGTTTTTTCCGGAAATCGTGGCACACATTTGTGGAGTGCTATTAAAAAATATCGTAACCTATGGCGCATCGTGGGTGGCAGGATATATTTGAGCCGTCACTTGGCTAAGACAGCTTGCCATATGAAACGCCGTTTTTCATTATCAAACACCTAAAAAGTCCATATTGCTGTGGATAGTTTCTCTGTGGCCATTTTTGTAGTTTTTCTAATGAATTGGACATTGGCCCCTTAATTCGCAACCCTCAGCTACGCATACGAGCGATCACATGACCCGAATACGATTGGGCGCTTCCTTTAAAAGTGCTGCTTGTGATGCAGTACGCATCATCGGTCCGGGACGTATGCGGACGGACGTGTTCTTTTTGAAAATGGCGAAAATTTGAGGTATGGATAGGCGCTTTACTTTCACAGTGGAAGTTTATACGTCTTTTGGCTCCGACTGTCTTTAAATGTGGGTTTCTATATTTTGTTTTTTTAGATAGCCAGATTGAATGGTGACGTGTTTCCACCCCCAGAAATATGAATGGAGTTTCCTCCCTCTACTTATTTTCTCATCTAAACAACTTGTGAGATATTTAAAGCGGTGTAATAGGCAGTTAACAAAGGCACTTCACGGTGCCACTCACAGGTTGCCATATGAAGAAAGTTGGTTTTTTCGGGAATGAAAAAAGCTGTCTACTAACCAGCTAGACATCAATAGGACGAGCGACTTTTATGTCTCTAGAGGTATGTCCTCCTGGCGGCTCTCTGTTGCCTTCTTGGCTCTTTATGTATATATATATATATATGGTTTTTTAAAAAAAACACACATTGTTTTAGTAGTTTTCAATTTTTTTAAGACATGATATTTTTGGTTTTTTCTTGCCTCTGAGGAAAATGATATGATAGATTGCAGAGCTATCTTTGACAACTTGTGGTAGACATTTTTAGTAGGCACTTGGCTAAAACAAAGCAAAATAAATATATGGCTTTATATGATATGGCCGTGTTGATGATGGTATTAATGTTTCTAAGTAGAAAAATATAAAGGAATGATAAGAAAACATTGCTGATCCATTTGTTTGTTGATTAGAGTAATGTTGAGTGATTATATATTATTCTCTTTGATAAATGTCATACTTTGACAAAATAACCAAACATTTTTGATGAATAATGTACAATAAATTGTATGTAGTTTGTTTGGTAATACCAAGATATCTTATGTGCCCCCTATAGGTCAATCTACCATTCTTGTTCTTTTGCACAGCAATGGAAGACTGTTGTATGTCCCTGAGGAGAGTGTGTTGAATTACAAATGGCTACACACCGAAACATTCTAGCAGGCCATGTCGGACGAGACGGTTCCAAATGCTTGTTGTATTGTTCTAAGAATTTTTAAATATGTTTATTTTTTCATTTTGCACATAATGAATGGTGCTTAAATTACACGTAGGTGGATTGAATGAGATATGTATGATAATGAATGAATTGTGATTGAATGATTCTAAAAAAAATTTTTTTGAATCATCATGAGTATATATATTTGTACTGTTTAAAATATTGATGAACAATTTTTTCTACAAATAAAAATATTTATGTGAAATATAAATTGGTGACGATGTTTTCCCTGTGAGAGCACGTAATGGTTTTAAAAGTATGATGTTGAGAGATATTTGTAATTTTGAAAAGAGTTTACCCAGAATATATCTCTGTAAATCTGGGACTTCCCTTAGTATTCTCTGTATAAATGTTTGATGTGACAGCACATCTGCATTACCATTCTTGGCTCCAGAGCGATACTGGACCTCGAACTGGTAATCTTGTAAGGCCAAAGACCACCGGAGCAGCTTTCCCGA
>JASBQG010066393.1:0-13431 GCA_030264915.1 Desmognathus orestes
ATCAATGACTGTTGTTAATGTGCCAAAGAACTATACTATTGGAGCTTGGAACAGCTAGTACTAGTGCCTTAGGGACGGCCTCCTTAGAAGACTCCGATAGGTAGGGAAATTCGTCTTATTCTAATCCGAATTGAGGGGGGAATGAATCAGAATTGGTTTTGATAGGGCCCTGTACTTAGCTTAATAAAAGAAAGCAGAAAGAATAGCAGAGAAAATTACTAGGCCTCGGGCCCCAAGTAGGTTGCAGACAGGCTGAATTGGGTAGAAAACAGCCACGTTGCAGTTAGGCAGAAATGACGTTAGATAAGTTAGGTTAGGTCAGACCAACCTCACCCTCACTGAGTAAGGTTAAGAACAGAACAGAACTATTGATTCAGTAATCAGCTAGAGAAATGATAACAGGAGTATGACTCACCGGGGGGAGAAAACAGCAGGGCTCGGGTAGAGAAAATGGATGGCTGGGGTCTCTGAAATTATTAGGTTTTATTGGGTTTTATATAGAATGTATCTGTAGAATGTATCTGTTTTGAAGTGTTTAATGAATGTTTAAAATATGCAAAGCTCAATCACACATGTGTATGATCCAACCTATTGTAAATTTGGACCAGCCTGCACATCTGAATGGGATAATAAAAATAAATAATACACCACTATTGTTGACACCACCACATGATTAGAAAATGTACCAGGACAGCGTGACCTCAGATGGGGTCGGTCATAAGTTGTCGTAAGCACCTTTGTAAAAATGTGACCAATGTCGCCTGATGTGATGGAACCAATTGTATATGTGCCAAATTAAATCACCCCAGATATGGGCAAATTAGGCCCTCCAAAACATCACGTGAAAAATCAATGTATCTCCTGATTGGATAATGCTGGATTAATGTTGACCAAAGTGTGTAAAGAAAACGTATAAATTGGAGGAGAAGGTGTCATGAAATCAGAGGTCTTCTGATGGTATCCCAGATGGGGATGCTAGCACAGGATTCTCTCCGCTGTACAGTGTTAGGAGATTTTCGTTGCAACTGTGTTAGGAGGATTTTTTGTTGTCAAGAAAAATAAAGGCCATTGTTGTTATGAACGAATCTGCCTTGTGTAACTTATTTTCCCTTCCTCCCAACTGTAAATTCTAGAACAGTTTTGGTGGCCCGTACGGGGAGGAGAAAGAACTGATTGGTGAGTCCCTCTGCCGCCTACAGACCGGCCTGTTGCATCACCCTGCACAAACAAATATCGGGCATTCTGCTGTACTGGCCAGAGTGGTGAGTCAAAGTGCACACTGACAGGACAAATCCCTGGGACCACTCTGGTCGGTGGGGGAGAGAGATCCGAGTGTGGGGTGGAATGACCGTAACCACACGGGAGGCTGGAGGCGGACAGAGGTAAGGTGGATTGAGGGGGGGGTGAGTGATAGGGCAGATTCGTTTCAATCTATAATATATTGTTATGTGTAGGTATTGTAGAAGTGGTTACGTGTAGGTGTGTAAAGGGTAAATTCATGGTTAGAAGACGTTCTCGTATGGAGTTGATGGTATCTATATCATTAACAGAAGTATTGTCCATGAAGTAAACCGAGTGTCGGCCCTACAACGGGCCCGACTCCAGGATATACTAGGCATTGATCTGGTTTGCATCCGTAACGCGCCGTGAAGGGTAACCGCAAACTGCAGTGCATATTTGAGTACCGGAAAAAATTGATCGGCCCCGAGCAGAGGGGAGGGCTTATCATTGAGAGCTATTCATTGTGTCATGTGTCATGATATTATGTGTTTTGTTTAAATGTTGAGTTTTGAATTCGATTGTCTACAAGCACTTTGGTCTTGATGGTAAATGATTTATAACTAGGGAGAGAATTGGGTTAGACTTTGTTCGTTGGACAGCGCAGTATCAACTGCGATGGCATGGTTGCAGTGGAATATACTTGGAAAACATTTTCTGTCATTTATTTCCTAAAGGTGGGCCCAATTTACACGACAAATTACGCCACTCCCTTTGATTGAAGTAAATAGGGGGTAGGTTTGATTCAGTTACATGCAGGAAAACGAGTGGTCATTAAAAAAAAAAAATAGAGTGGTTTGGAACAGGTAAAGAGTTCTCATTGAATGTATAAGTAGGAATTAGATGATTAAAACAATCCTTAGTAGCTAGATTGGTGGACACAGACTAATCGCAGTAATTTTGGGGGCGGGAAAAAAGAAAAAATAGGCAGGATTCTCACTGCTAGGTGCCCTCATTGTTGACATAATCATGGAGGGAAAGCAGACGCCCCAGTCACAGGAAATGTGCAAAATTCAGAGTATGAGACTGAAAATAACTGAGATTGAGGGAGCGAGGGAGGAGAAGACGGGGCAAGAAATATTCCAAGGCCTAGAAACCTTGAGGGGTCACGTGGAAGGCCACGCGGCAGCAGTACGAGCCCTGGTAGATCTGATGCAGAGATGGGACAGAGGAACATCAGAACCCTTGCAAAAAGAAAGGAGGGAGAAATTGAATGAGAAAGGGCAGAGTGTCGAACCAGGACAGAAGCGACAGGCAGAAACACCGAGGGGGGTCAACGACACTACTGGAAAAGAGGGACCGGGCGCAGGAAAGTACCCCAAAATAGGACAAGAGGGGACCTCTGGCCAAGGACGAAAAGAGGGATGGGGTAAGGGGGGTATGCCCGGAGAAACAGGGGCAAGAGTAACTGAATGTAAGGATAAGAATTTAGATGAATTTATCTCCCGAATGCAGGACGAATGGAAACCTGAAGCAGGGGTACGGTCACAAGAGAGCGACCAAACGCCTTAAACCTGAAACACGCGCAGCCAAGAGGGGGGCCTCTGAAAAGCCCTGATCATAGAAAGCCTTCAGTTTTAGCGTAGTAGTGGTGGCGTAAAGTTAAAATACACAAGATGATCAAAGATACCAGTAAAATTGTAAATTGTCCAAATACGGGTAAATGAAACCTTGAAATAATGCATAGCCGAGAAGGATTTGCGAAATGCCAGGAATCCATATCACATAATTAAATACGCTTGGTATCTGCATGGAGGCCATGAACATACATGGTAAAATTGAGCATAGCATTTGTTGACGTAGCATTTGTTTATATTCCACTGAATGCATGTTGAACGATCTATCAGTGCAGGCGAGGCAGGCACACTTCATTAATCATTAACGTCCCACTGCGCGTAATCAAGCAGATAGAAATATCACAGCAGCAGATTTGATACTGAAAAAAGGGGTTATGTTATCTGAAAATACCCCTGGATAACAACGAGAACCCACCTTAATTTATTCTCTGACAGACCCCTTCCTCCCGATGGAGAGCCCTGAGTGTCCCTTCTTTCTGTCCTCCTCATCTACTCCACTGCGCAGCCTCGCTGCAGGCAAGCACGTGTTCAATTGCCCTTTGCGCTCTTTTGAAATCAGTCTGATAGCACAGTGAGTTGAGCGCTGGTTCGGACACTTGTGTAACGGCTGCTAGCTCATGTTTAGATTCCGGCAGGGCCGACTCAGCCTTTCAGCCTCTGAGGTCAATAGAATTCCATACCACACGAGGGTAAATAAAGGTATGGAGAGAGGATCCAGGAAAAATCTTGAGTGGTACCTAGTAAAGGGCCAGAGGGGGGTCGCACCGTGTGAATAGATCAGGCTAGTTACAGATGAAATGCGGAGCAGGTTATGTAGGTCGAGTTGAATGGAATGGCCACAGTCCATATTTTGGAAAGAGCGTGAGAAAGTGTTATCTCTCCCCATCGTGTTGTGTGTGCTGAAAAGAGGATATATTAATCAAGCAACAGGGCTCACAGAGAGCCTGAAGGAGTAAAACAAAATTACAGGGGCACTGCACAACACACAATAAAAGTAAAAAGAACAGGAAACAAATTGTCCATACATCTCATTGGTCGGAGGCCAAGAAAAAAGGGAAATCAGTACATGGCGAGCCAGTAGCGAAGCACTCATTGTGTCAACTAGGAAGGGAGTGCTCTTGAGAGTTAGCTTTTAAAGAAATATATGACTGCATGTAGGATTTGTCTGGGAGCATGTGTAGGTTTTATTAGTTTTATTAGGTCTTGACCCAGAATTGGAGAACCACTGCTCTAACAGATACATTACATCATTCCTATTGGAAAGATGTAGGACAAATGATGTTTATAAGGCTCTTACAGGATTCCCACCCTTTGCATACAAATCCTCTATAATGTTTTAACTTGCCCTCATAATCACCAACTAACCAACAGAGTCAAAACAGCTGTTTCCAGAGCAGTAGACCTCCTTAATCCATATTGACTATACTGCAGTATAACTCAGTGCAAACATATGATTGGGGATTCTGGTCAACAATTTCACAAACTTGTCTTGTTGTGGTATAGGTCTTTGTTTTGTTCTTCTGTTCGGTTGGAGTGATTCTTACATTCTTTACTACAGTGGCCGCTGGTTAGATTTTGCCTTGGTGTCTACAGCTCTGTCCTTATGTCACATACCACAGTGATGACTGGCGTTAGTGGGTGAACACGTGACGCACAGTTTGTGCATTCTTTTTTATGACGACGGTCCGGTTGGTGTATTATACGTGTGTTTATTTAGCTGAAATGTGGCTCAATAAAATGTTTCTTCATCCCTGTTCGCGTGGGTTTTCCACTATACTTCGAGCGTATTGATGGGTTGCCAAAATTATTCTGAAGAGTAGTGAATTGAGATCAATAGTGTCAGTATTCTGAAAGCTAGGACGCTCCCTCGAATGTTAATGTATCCTTAGACCTTGACAGCAAATCATTCTTATATTGTCACTCACAACTTCTGTTTTGAGCCAATTTCTATTTATTCTCATTGTTCTGGGAATGCAGAGTGTCAAGGACCCTTTCTGTATACAAAACTCACACTGTATGTCTTTTTGGAAGCACGTGTAGGGTCTGTTAACCTTTTTTAGAAACATCAGAGATGTCGGGTAGAAGTAACTTGTGTTTTGTGGTCATATAAGGTGTTTTAGGCAAGGCCATGGGGTTCTATGAATTTGCGTGCGAAAGGGAAGTGGAGAGATAGTGGTTGAATATTTGAAGAAAGGAGATCCAAAAGATGAAAGAAGAAAAGCAGGGGACGAGCTAGGGAAAACTTGGAACGGTGGGCTTACAGATATAGCCCAGGGAAGTACTGACCTGAGCTCTGATGGAGTGCAAATTGTAGGTTGGAAGTGGGGAATGAGGACGTGGAATTGAAGTGGGCATGAAAGGCATAGGACTACCCTAGCGTATTCTGCACCTGAGACAAATAGTGGTTTATTAAAGGTATGGAACAGTTGGGAACGGTTTGAATGAGAGGTAATAAATGCTTTGAATAACCGAATAAGTTGTTATGAAAATTTGAAGTATTTAAAATAAAGTAGAATGTGTGGTGGCCTTTGGGCTGTTGGTTTGCTTTATTCTTTGTAACACTGCGCTGTGCTGCGATATCGCGAAAAGACAACAGACCTGTCTGGGCGCTCAGCCAAGTCTGGGACAGCTGCCAATTAGAATTGATTTGTGTACTTGGGCTCCCCGTAAATGATAAGAACGCTGGAGAGAGAAACACTCTTTCGTGCCCGAAATTGAGTACACTAGGTGCCTGTAGTTTCGATTTTGTTTAACAGGACCAGTAATAGGATGGCAGGGATGGGGAAAGAAAAAAAAATATATAGGTTTTGGGGTTTCATAGAATTTCGATTTGGATTTCTGGATTAATAAGAGGCTACATCACCTTATGGGGAATGTGTTTTAAGTAAATTTAGGATTTAAACTGTATTTAACAAAGAGCTCTAGAGTGTGCACACGTGTTTTGTCTATGTGGTTGTTCGTGTACGTGGGTGGTTTGTGTTGTGTAATCGTATTGTCGTGTTTTGTTATATCAAAGAACTTTAGAACAAAGTGAGCTGAAGTAACCACAGATGATAGGCAATTATTATGCACATGACCAACAAAAAGAAGGGAGGCTGAGTGCATTTTTCCACATTAAAGAAGTTGACATCAGTTTGGTGAATCCCCGTTGTAACATGACTATCAGTACACACATAGTGGCACCCCATGCATGTGAAAACTTACATAAAGTACCTATCAGCAATGTGTAAAACTAGCACCATGTGTCTTCTATGTCTTTGAAAGTGGTTCAAGAAAAGTGTTCTGGTTCTCAACCAGATACACAATTGTTTGGCATTTTTAAACTTTCACAGCCTCTCTTGTAGGAGGGAAACCAGCAGTCAGCAGGATTCGTCGGATTCACCTTTTCCAACCTTGGGAGATGGCAAGCGTCATATAGTTGAGAATTATGACATGACTCCCTGCTCCCACGAAATGTATTATGTGTGTTCCACTGCTATGAAGCACTTCCCTAGATGTATCTGCACCACATAAGCGCTCAGTTGTAAAATAAAAATCCAATTTAAAATGTATAGGGATTTGTTGAATGATAAACATGAACCTGCTCTCTCTCTCTCTCTCTCTCTCTCTCTCTCCCACCTAGCGTATAGCAAGCTTTAGGCCCAATTCACATGTCCTCATTATGGTTGTATGTTGCAAATTGCAAATAATTCTCTTGCTAAACGAAAACTGGAGTCAGAATGTTTATACGAGTCCCTAAGGGATTCAGATAATGAGTTTTGTTTGAGTAGAGCGAGATAGTGCTGGAGTTAGAGTGGGCAACGGTGCCAAGCAGAGCAAAAGGCAGAATTTAAAGTACTAATTCGCTAGAAGTAGAATTATTTGTTAAAATGTAGCAAATTGAGTTATTGGTTCCACTAGCACTGCATTATATTAAATAATCATACTGTTTAGTTTTACACCAACTAAGATAATGTGGAATGCAGTCCCATGGAAAAAATTCTGGAAATTATGCTTGAGTCCTCCAGCGTCATACATTTATATATACATGCATGCACCTGATAGACCTCAGTCATACGCACAGTTAAGAATGAGTAATTTATAACGATTGCACATGCAGATTGGATCACAAGCGAAACATTTATCATTAGGCCTCTTCACGTATACATCGATTACTTGATTGATTGGTTGAAATTTGTAATGAATAACAAAAGCGAAACCGAGTAAAAAGAAAAAAACAGCGAAGAGTGTCATTCGTGTAGTCTAAGGTCTCATGATGTTTAAAGTCATTGTTTATTTCAGAGGCCACAGCCTTTCATTGCTTTGTCCTTCTCTGCTTGCCTCTTTTGGCTCAGGCTAGTACATAGTCAGGAGGGGAGGGGAATATTTTGACATTTTATCAGATAGAATCAGTCATTCTCTTAGTAAAATGTAGCTTTGACAAGACATGTCGCATAGATAAGGGGCAACAGGCCCAGTCAGGTTAATAAAGGCTTACAATGAAGATTTGTGAAAAAGATTTAGAGATGGAAATGAGCACTGGGGTTTCCAAACAGACACCAGTAGAAGTGGGTAAAAGTAAGCATGCACATTACTGGACAATGATTGTAATAGTAACTAGCAGATGAAGTAATCCCACCTCTTTTTCCTCTCTTAAGAGACTGCTTCCAGCCACCATGATAACTTAGGGGTGCACGACTAGCAGCTGCAGCCAGCTGGGAGAAAATGGGCTACTTGCCATGTGTCCAGCTCCAACGGTTCCAGTAAACGCTCCAATTCTTGGCACCGCAGTCGAGGAGGGGTCCAAAAGAAAGATGAAGGACCCTCCCCATGGGACGCAACAGTCATCACAGTTCGTTAACCTTGCCAGTGCGGCCTCTGTCGTACGCCACAGAAGAAATGAAGAACTTGTACGTATCTGGGCCCAGCTTGAACTTGGGCCTGCCACCTTTTCCTTGGGCCTTAATTCCACGGGCCACTGTTACAAACTAAAACCGGACTCAACCGCACAAATGGCTGCAGAGGGCTTGCTCTTGCTTGAACTGATGTAAGCAAATGAACTGATGACACCTGTAAAAACGCAGAGGTAACTTTGACCTATGACCTATGACCAGGAGCCGGGAGGTTTCGGGCCCCGGAATGCCCCAGAACCAACATGTTCTGGCTCGGAAAAAACAATGTTAGAGGAGTGTGCTTTCCTGTGGCGCCCGTGTGCTGCAAATGATGACATCAAAAAGAACTTTGTCCAAAGCAATCGATCGCCTTTTGAACATTGTGAAAGGAGCTGTACGCCGATGCAGGTACCACACGACGTGGGCTGCATGGACTATGAACAATGAACTTCCTAAGTCGATTAACTCTGGATAACACGGCTCTTGATCTCACTCACTTGATCTCACTCCTCGTAACTGCTCGAGACTTTTGATTTCTTATTGATACTGCCGGCCAAAAGCTATGTGTTGCTGGCAGTGGAAGTTACCTCACCACACCATCAATGACTGTTGTTAATGTGCCAAAGAACTATACTATTGGAGCTTGGAACAGCTAGTACTAGTGCCTTAGGGACGACCTCCTTAGAAGACTCCGATGGGTAGGGGAATTCGTCTTATTCTAATCCAAATGAGGGGGGAATGTGTTAGAATTTGGATTACTAGGCCTCCAGGTAGTGTAGATGTGTCAAATTGGTAAAATACAGCCACGTTGCAGTTATGCAGAAATGACGTTAGATAAGTCAGGATTAGGTCAGACCAACCTCACCCTCACTGAGTATGGGTTAAGAACAGAACAGAACTATTGATCCAGTAATCAGCTAGAGAAATGATAACAGGAGTATGACTCACCGGGGGGGGCGAAAACAGCAGGGCATGGGTAAAGAAAATGGATGGCTGGGAACTCTGAAATTATTAGGTTTTATATAGAATGTAGTTGTAGAATTTATTTGTTTTTGAGGTGTTTAATGAATGTTTAGAATGTTTAGAGCTCAATCACATATGTATATGATCAGACCTATATGTAATAAAATTGGACCAGTCTGATCAGCTGATGAGACAAAGTGGCAGATGTAGCAGGAGTAAACAATGCACCACTATTGTTGAGTTTGAAGAACCTTACATAACAAGAGAATGTCCTAGGGCAGCATGACCGTACACGCTGTCATACGCTGTCGTAAACACCTGATGTAACCAGTATCACCTGATGTAACCAGTATCACCTGATGTGGTGGTCTCTGAACGAACAAATGGCGACTGTGCCAAATTAACCACCCCAGACGTGGGCGAATCAGGCCCTCCAAAACATCATGTGCCATCACAAATGTATCTCCTGATTGGAAGAATATTTGACCACTGTTTGACCAAATTGTGTATAAAATGAAGGAGCAGGTGCCATGAAGTCAGAGGTCTTCTGGTAGTATCCCAAGTGGGGATGCTGACACAAGACTCTCTCCACGGCGCCGTGTTAGGAGGATTTTTGTTGTAAAGAGAAATAAAATTCATTGATTGTATCTGCCTTGCGTAACTCATTCTTCTTTCCTCCCAAATGTAATTCTAGAACATTTTGGTGGAGAATGCGGGCATTGGTAAGAACCAATTGGCGAATTCCTCTGCTGTGACAGGCCGTCTGCTGCATCGCCCCACCCCACACAAATAAGTATCAGATGCTCTGCCCTGCTGCCCAGAGAGATGAATCATTAAAGTATACACTGACGACCGGATCCCTGGGGTCACTCTGGCCAGTCGGAAAAGGTATCTGAGTTTGGAGAGGAGCGACCAGAAAGGCGCAGGCGGTCTGGAGCAACACAGAAAAAAGGAGGAAGAGGGTGAGTGACAAGGCAGATGTTTGAGACTACAATATATTGTTACGTGTAGGTATTGCAGAAGAGGTTACGTACGTGTAGGTGTGCAAAGGGTAAAGTAAACCGAGTGTCGGCCCAACAATGGGTCCGTCTTCAGGATGTTAGGATTCACTCACCCGCTCACCCACTATCCCCGAGACTGTGGTGCGATGTCTGCGCCGGTAGCCGGTTACGGCACTAGCGCTATTGTTTACCTCCTTCCAAGATGGCCGCCCGCATTTGGTCCTTCCTTTGTGTTGGTGCCCATTGCCTTCCAGTGTGAAGTATCAGTTCCAAGATGGCCGCCCGCATTAGTCATTGCAGTCCTTCCTTGCTTTCCAGCACCTAATCAACCAATGGGTCTTCTACGCCCTTATAAGGAAGATGCCAACTTCCAGCCTTTGCTTGTGAACAACAAGCGGACCCTCGTGTGACTCGTGCTGATTCCTGTGCTCCTGATTCCTGATTCCTGCTTCTGTTTTGTGATAAGTGACCAGGCCTGCCTCTTGACTATCCTCTTGCCAACTCCTCTGTATTATTTTGCTTGTGCTGGTTCTGACCCTCTGCTTGTCCCATGGTTATTCTTGGTCTCAGCCCCTGTGTACTGTTTATTGCTAGCCTGTGCATTTGACCCTCTGCCTGTTTCCTGGATTTCTATTGCTTGCTCCTTAGTCTTTGTTTGCTGCCAGTCTGTGCTTGACCCTTGCCTGCTTCCTGGATTGTTATTGCCTGCTCCTTGGTCCTTGTATTTGCCAGTCTGTGTTTTGAACCCTGCTTGTGTTTAAAGTTGTGTTATATAGGGAAAGTTAGTTTCCTCTCAGTCCTGCACTCTGAGCGAAGCGCGTGTGTTAGAACGCGTCTGTGCCATTCTCTCAGTGTGCCCTACCTACTGGACTACCATCTACACTGCACCCGGTATAGAACGTCAAAAGGGGTATTTATTGGTGAGCGCCAGCATCCTGCTACAGTCTCTTGTTTTAGCATTTACATTATTCCCTTGGCAGCGCCCCCCAATACTAACCTGTGCCCCTGTCTTGTGTATTGCAGGTGCAGTGCCACGCAGGACGACCACCGGTCCTTGTGGGCCCCCTTTTTCAACCTTCCGGCTATCTACATAGCGGAGGGAGGAACAAGGGACGTCCGTACCCATCACTGTGAGAGCCAAGTCCCTGGTGGTCCAACAGATTGTTCACAAGCCACCTTTCACAGTGATGGATCAGGACCAACCTGAGCTTGAGGAGCTTAGAGACCTAGTTCGAGCCCTCCGAGCAGAACTAGGTGGATTTAGACAGGAACAAATAGCCATGACGCATCAGGTACAAAGGTTAAATGACAACATAGTAGAAATACAGACTTATTTAAAGAACCAGCCAGCTCCAGCGGCTCCACCAGTGTTGCCCCCAGGCAACCCACCAGCCTTAGTACCTCACTACCGCACTCTGCCGAATCCGCCCCTGCCAAAACGTTTTTCAGGAGATCCACTAGAATATTCTGCCTTTTTGACACAATGTAAATTACACTTTCTACATAGCCCTCAGTTATATAATACGGATATTGACAAAGTTCTTTTTGTCCTGATGAATCTAGAGGGTAGCGCCTTAACCTGGGCCACCCCATATATTGATAGGGAAGACCCTATTTTAAAGAACTATGCCTCCTTCATTGAAGCATTCTCCCACCTGTTTGAGAGAAAATTAGAAAAGGAACTTCGTGAAACTGAATTATTCGAGTGTAAACAAGGGAAAAAAGGATTAATAGACTATATTACCAGATTCCACCTTAGAGCAGCAGAATCCCAATGGCCAGAAAAATTACTTATCAAACTTTTCTATAGGGGATTAGACGAGGAACTCAAGGATCATCTGTCCAACATTAATTCCTTGCCAACGACTTTCGTAAAATATTTAGAACTAACGGTCCAGATAGACCAAAGACTCAAAGAACGTAGGAAGGAAAAGTACATGTCCTCCTATAAAAAAGAAAAGCAAGAATCATCATTTAGACTTAATAAGCCCCTGCCCGTGGAAGAGCAGATCAATCTTGACTCCCCTGATATAGAAGAACCTATGCAAATAGGTGCTTGTCACCAGCCAGGGTATTCCTCAGAACAAGAGCGTAGACGGCGGGAGGGTCTCTGTTTTTATTGTGGAAAAGACCAGCACTTCATAGACCAGTGCCCCATTCGTCCCCTGAGAAAACCCTACCCTGCAGTGCCAAAAGAGATTTCTGTAGTACACATACCTAGCATACTTACCAGACTTGAAGAGGGTTCCCAGAGGAGACATATGGCTTCAGTTAGAACCAGTGTAATCCCTAATGAAGCAAAGCCGGTATCTGTTCCTTCTCCTACCATTCTTAGTGACATGCGGAAGCCCCCACCCTCAAGCATTGATTCTTTGGTATATCCAGAGGAAATTACCCCTGCTGAACCAGACCAATTCCCCCCAGCTAGTGGACTCGTTGGAGTTCCCGCTGGTGTCATGCCAGAGAGTATAGTTAAGGGCTCACCGGACCCCTTTTCCACCGAGTTTGATCCTGAGGCTGCGCTGGTGGTTTTAAAACAGCGCATTCAAGCCAACAAGATCTTGGCAATTGATAGTTCACCACTTTTTAGCCTAGAGGCTGACCCAGGACCCTCACTAGAAGTCCCTGAGAGTAGTGAAAACACTCCATTCGACTATGTTTCTCCTAGCTGCTTTTCGGTAGGTGTGGAAATAAAAAAGAAACGTACCGAGAGAAAAAGTCCTGAACCAGATGATGGGGATTCCGAGTGGGAGGATATGCCGATTACAAGTAGGGCTAAGAAAAAGACTAGTGTTAGAAACTACAGTTCGTGGTAATTCCCCATAAGTCCCGAGTTGTGCCATGTATTTCGCCATATCATGTCTTGTCTTTTGGCCTGCCTGCTTGTCCTGCTTTGCCACGCATTGACCTGAGTTTATTCCTTGTATTATGTTATGCCTTGTCCTGTCCTGATTAGCCCATACTTTGTGAGGGAGCCTTGGGGGGGGGATACTGTTAGGATTCACTCACCTGTTCGATACTGTGGTGGTATGTTGGCGCCGGTAGCCGGTTTCGGCACGGCGCGTCCTCGAACTACAATCATGGCCGCCATTATTAGTCCCTCGTTTGTGTCTAGACTCCAGTTCTGGGATTAAACTATTCCAAGATGGCCGCCCTCCGTGCCACGTTAGTCCTTCTTCGCTGTCCACCTTCCCCAGCATTGTGGAGCTCCCAGCAAGCCTTATAAGGCAGACGCCGGCAAAGAGTACTTGCTTGCGAACAACAAGCGGATCCCTGTATGCTTCGTGCTGTGCTCCTGATTCCTGATTCCTGTATTGCGATAAGTGACCCGGCCTGTTTCTTGACCTTGCCTCTGCTTGCCCCTTTTGTTGATATTTGCTCATGCTGGTTTAGACCCTCTGCTTTTGTCTCCTGGTTATTCTCTGCCTGTGCCCTTTGTACTTTGTCTGCCCGGTTGTGCTTTGACTTCTGCCTGCCTCCTGGATTGATATTGCCTGCTCCTTGGTTCTTGTTATTGCTTGTCTGTGTCTTGACCCCTGCCTGTCTCCTGGATTGCCTTGTCTGTTCCTTGGTCCTTGTATTGATTTCCTGGTTTAGACCCTGCCTGTGTTTAGTTGTGCTATTTAGGGAAAGTTTAGTTTCCTCTCAGTCCTGCACACCGAGAGAAGCGCGTGTGTTAGAACGCGTCTGTGCCATTCTCTCAGTGTGCCCTACCTACTGGACTACCATCTACACTGCACC